>JARBWK010000005.1:29759133-30054484 GCA_030556195.1 Anolis apletophallus
TTTATGCCTATATTTAAATTCCTCTCCCATATTCTGCCTGTACAAGCTGGCCCCAATCTACTTAAAACTGGTCATAACTGTAGTCCTATGAACTCTTGCTTGGAAGTAAAAAGTAATAAACAAAGGGAGACTTCTTTTTTGTCTACATATATGCAATCAGGCTACAAGGCATTGCTCATGCAGTTGTGCCAATGCGCTACGCGTAAGACCCAGCACAGTCCTTTTCACAACATTTCATCTGTTTCTTTGATTGGTTATGAGATGTGGAGCTTGGACTATAATCCCTCATCCAATATGACCATATCATAGGAAACATGCAAAGAGGCTGAATGGGTTTAGGTGAAAATGAACTATGGCTAGTTTTCATGCAAAAAAAATCTTTAGCAGTCCATAAAACAAATAAAAGGAAGGGGAAGGGGGGGGCTGAGATATGGAAGAGGGTTTACCCTAACTAACAATAATTAGTTCAACACAAAATATACATTTAAATGTTTATATTTATATTAGAAACATCATAGGAAGGTACAATCTTATTCTATATAACAATAAACATCCATAACGATACCGTGTCCAGGGCACAGCTGGGGCGACGCAATGTCTATGCAGAGCAAATCTCAATAAGTCCAGTCCGTAAACCCAAAGGCCAATAGTCCTAACTGGTCACCGCGCTGGATTAAACGCGGTTCGGATTCTCCTTTACTTTGGACTTGAACCATATTGATGGACATCTAGCCTTTGAAAAAGACCACGAAACGGAATTCAGCAGCCCCGATTGTGTTTGGATTTTCTTCCGTCGGCTTGCTTTATTTTCATTCCCAGCAGCCTCGAAATTGCTGGCTCCGGTTCACTCTCGGTCTTTGGTTTTGGATTACTCCTGATCCTGCATCCCTTTACCTGTGTCATGCTCCTATTGAGCTTAGGACTATTGGCCTTTGGGTTTACAGACTGGACTTATTGAGATTTGCTCTGCATAGACATTGCGTCGCCCCAGCTGTGCCCTGGACACGGTATCGTTATGGATGTTTATTGTTATATAGAATAAGATTGTACCTTCCTATGATGTTTCTAATATAAATATAAACATTTAAATGTATATTTTGTGTTGAACTAATTATTGTTAGTATTATCTAACCTTGACTCTGTTTGGAGAGAGGGGAATATGCTAACACCATTAAAACAAAATTTTGTGTTGGCATGAGATTTCATGGATATAAACTGGATTTTTCTTATGCAGTAACAGGTGGCATACTACAAACCATGTTCATAATTTGTCTTTAAAATCTGTTCAACAGTATTTTGGGGTGCATTTTCCATATAAGAATTACTTACATAGAAAAGATGTAGGGTGAGGATAATGAATAAGATATTTAAAATGCAGGCTTTCAGTTTCCTTGATTAAGTCTACCTTCCTGTAATGTGATCTTCCTCTTATCCTATTGTTTTCCACTGTACTGTAGTCATTTTGGCTTGTAGGGAGAATTTAAGGTTGATTTGCTCCAGGTCTCATTTATTTGTCTTCTGGGTATCTGCAAAACTATCCACACATACTACATTTCAAATACCAGTAAGTTGATTTTCTTCCTATCAGCCTTCTTCAATGTATGACATTATTTATTCATTTATTTACCACACTTGTACCCCACCTTTCTCATCCCAAAGGGGACTTGGGGCAGTCTCACAAATTCAATGCCCTATATACAGTGTTCCCTCGCTACTTTGCAGTTTGCTTATTGCGGACTTGCTGTTTTGCGGATTTAAAAAAATATAAATTTAAAATATATATCATGGTATTTTCACTGTTTGGTGGGGTTTTGCCACCACCGCTCTCCAAGGTGCTTTCCCTCCTCAGTCCTCCCCCGCCCCTCCCTCCAGCCTTGAAGGGCCTTTCCTTCCTTTCCTTCACTTTATTTGAAGTTTATAAAGACTTAAAATAGTGTATAACTACTAAAAATAATGTGTAAATATTAAAATAAATAGAGCATCCCTACTTCGCAGTTTTTCACTTATTGCGGGAGGTCCTGGAATCTAACCCCAGCAATAAGTGAGGAAACACTGTGTGTGTGTATACGCACACACGTACACACACACATATTGGTAAATAAAAAATAAACAACTGCATTAAAATCAACCCAATTAAAACATAAATATTAAACTTCGGTCATCTTGAGGCTAGATTACTGCAACATGCTCTACGTTGGCCTTCCTCTGTTGGTGACCTGGAAGCTCAGGCTAGTGCAGAACACTGCCGCCCGGCTCCTGTCTGGCATGCCAACAGGTAGCCACATAACACCCGTCTTGCAGGATCTGCACTGGCTGCCTATCGAGCACTGGATCACCTTCAAAGTGTTGGTTCTCACCTTCAAGGCCTTGCACGGTCTGGGGCCAGCGTATCTGAGGGACCGTCTCACCCCATACTGCCCTTCGAGATCACTACGGTCCGAGGACTCCAATCTCTTGGAGATTCCCTCGGCCAAATTTGCAAGACTGACATCTACCCGCCGGAGGGCGTTCTCTGTTATAGCGCCCACACTGTGGAACGCCCTCCCGGCCGGAACCCAAGCCATGAAGGACCTGCTCCTGTTCAGGCGGGCCTGTAAAACCCACCTGTTTAAGCAGGCCTTTGGTGGGTAGGTCCTTCCCATGTCCCGCCTCTTGGCCGTTCGCCTTAGGACGATGGGCTGCCTATTGTTGAGCGGTGCTACTGTTCTATTGTTCTATTGTGTTGTGTTCTGTTTTTAGCTGTTTTAACTGTTTTATTGCCTGTTTTTATGCCTATTGGCTCTTGTAAGCTGCTGCGAGCCCCAGGGAGTCAGCGGCATAGAAGCCCGAATAATAAATAAATAATAAATAAATAAACAGCTGTTAAAATCACAAAATTGAGATCACAAGCATACATACAAATCTGAAATATTATAATATTCCAAAAAGTACTAAGTAAAAATGAGGAAAAATTTATTACATTGGAACCTCTACTTAAGAGAGTCCTAACTTAAGAGCATTTTGAGTGAAGAGGTTTCATTTGTCTCAGGTTTTGCTTTGACATAAAAGCAGCATTTTGAGTTAAGAGTTAGTGCCAGAGGGAGCACTAGTGTGAGACTACAGGACTTTAGAGCTTCAAGATAGCAGCCACTGTGCCCTTGTCTGCTTTGGAAGATTGTTATCTGCTTTCCACTGGTCCGCTTTGAGGAACTTTAGGTTAGTTAATTTTGTGTGGTTTTTATTTCTAGTGTGTTTGGCTTCATGAAGAGAGGTGAAGGGGGAAAGCAAGAGAGAGAGGGAGGGAGTCTGGAATGAGTAAAGCATAAAGAAAATGATGCTTCTGCCTCTTCACTTTGTGCTTCCTTGCCACAACTTTGTGCTTCTCCCATTTAAAGTTGATCGTTCTTTTTTAATTGTTATTTATAAAGTACATTTTCTTATTCAATACACATAACCAAAAAAAGGGAGGAAAGGGTTTCAGGGTGCAGAACAGATTAATTGTATTTCAATTAGAAAATTCATTTTGAAATAAGAACATTCTGAGTTAAGAGCTTGGTCACGGAATGAATTAAACTCTTAAGTTAAGGTATCACTGCATAAGTGGCAAAACATTATTGACTAGTGACCTCATCACATCTTCAGGGGGCATGGGGAACCCAACGCCCCATGCCCCGCATCGCCTGGCATAACAGGAAGTCGATCTCACAGGGGGGATGGACGTGTCAACCTTGCGGCTTCCTGTGCTTCCTGTGCCCCAATGGACCATAGGCGCAATGACATATGCAGATACTGGGAGGTGTAGTCTCGCTGGCCGAACGTGGGAAGCCCCGTTTAACATGGTCCAAATCAAATAAACCCCTGCCTCTCCAGTGTTGTGGTGGCTGTTGGGGAGGACCCCACCCTGGCGCCGAGCCAGGAAGCTCTAGATGACTCACAAAGCCCCACCAACATTCAAAATCTCAAAATAAAGTTCCTGTGCATTGTGAGATGGCCACACAACACCAGTATGAGTAGGCTCTATGGATAATCTGGCTGCTTAACCAGCATATGCTGCTGGAAAAAAGCTCTGTCTGATGTGGTCATAGGAGTAGAATATTATGAAAAGATTCAAACTACCAAAATGTGTCAAATCACTTCAGCACAGGGCTTGCAATATGACATTTTGTAACAAAAATGCATATCCTCATTATGGTTTTTTTTTCCTGTAAAATTTATTCAGGTGGATTTGATATCTTTTGGAAACACAATCCACACATATGGTAGTAGTCTCTGGCATACTGGGCAGGAGTGGGATCTGTAAATATATCCCAAACCCAAAATATAACTACACACTCAGGTATCTTACCCCTAAATGGCAAAGTGATCTGAAATTACAGCGTGCTGTAAAAAATCCAGAGAAGGCTTCTCCAAATAAAGGATTTCATAACTGCCAGCTTGAGGTTCAATGATACAGTGTCTTCCTCTCCAAATGCATGCACCCTTCTCTTTATATATTGACCCAGGCAATTCTCTCCTGGTTGCCTAAATCAGCCAAGAAGGGCAAAGTTCAAGTGTCCACATGGTTGATCTCACACTACTAAGGGGGATCTTGTCTACATCCTAGTATTGTATAAATGGAAAATATTTGTTACAACAGGACAAGCAGGCACCAAGGGTACACAGTTGTATTATCTACTACAATCATAGACTCCTGTGACTGCTTCTTACCATATAAGGCTTGACTGTTTGAACCAAGGTGATGTTTTATACAATGTTTGCCTAGTACCGAGCATCTAGAAATAATAAATGAATGAGAAAGGCATGGGATTAGTCAGTCAACTGATTATTTTAGATGTCTCAACTGGTATTAAGAGTTAATGTTCACAAAAATCTCAAGTCATTGAACTGAACTTTCAGCATTACTTCATCATATTCAGCCCAGACAAAACACTGACTTGTGGAGCAAGTCTTACGAAATCAGAGTCCAGTCCTCTTGCCTCTAGTGTGCAAGGCAAAAAGGAGGAAATTGGTCTGTTGACAATTCAAAGATGTGTGTAATATTGATGTTTAATGTGAGGAGTGATACATACACAAATCTTTCCACTCTCCAAGGCAATGGCTCTTTGTACTCCCCTAGGAACTAATTTCAAAGGGTATTACTGGATGTGTGACAATTGCAGGGAGTCAGGGACTGAAGTGTGAGGATTGCACAAAAGTTATTTTCCTTGTTTTTGAAGATGATAATCATTATCAGATATCACAAGGAACATATCTTCCATGCACAAGAAAGTGCCTTAGTTTGTGGTGTTGAAGCAGAAGGGAAAAGTGGAGTGACTTGTGCATACCTATCTGCTCACAAGAAAATGTTAAAGGGCTCTTCCACACAGCCCTATATCCCAGTATAACAAGGCAGAGAATCCCACATTGTCTGAGTGTGGACTCAGATAACTCAGTTCAAAGCTGATATTGTGGGATTTTCTGCCTTGATATTCTATATATAGGGCTGTGTGGAAGGCCGCTCCACTGCTTTAAAAAGAGTCCTTTAAATAATGCTATTTGTTGCTCTTTATTCACTGTGCCTATTTATCTATATTACTGTTATTACTATATTCATTTATACCCTGCCTTTCCCCACAATATTGAGAGTCAAGGCAGTACAGCAGGGCCGTAGCCAGGATTTTGATTCGGGAGAGGCTGAGTTTGATTCGGGAGGGGCTGAGTCTGAGTGAGAGAGGGTCTACCCTACCAAACCTTTTGTATCATTATCCCAATCCCCCCATGCATATGGGATATATTGAGCACGGTGATCAGATCATGATATGAAGAAGAAACATAACAGTTTAAATAATGTACCAGTAAGGCCTTCTCGCGGACCACCCTGAGAATTTGGGGGGGGGGCTGAAGCCCCTCAAGCCCCCCACCTCCCTGGCTACATGCCTGCAGTACAGTATATATAAGATTGAAGCCAGAACATAATAAAAACAGAGAAAATATTAGTAATATATATATTGTGTGTTTGTATTATTTATGTGTGTATATGTGCCTTCATGCCACCTGTTGATTTATGGCAAACCCATGAATTTTATAGTGTGTTCTTAAGCAAGGAATACCGAGAGGTGATTTTACCAAGTTCCTTGCTCTGTAATATAGCCTACAGCACCTGACATTTCTTGGTGGTCTCCCATTCAAGAACAAACTCTTCTGGAACATGGTCATACAGCCTGGAAAACTCACAGCAACCCATGGCCCTTCCACACAGCCCTATATCCCAGAATATCAAGGCAGAAAGCCACAATATCTGCTTTAAACTGGGTTATCTGAGACCCCTTCCACACAGGTGAATAAAATCCCACATTTTCTGCTTTGAATTGGAATATATGGTAGTGTAGACTCAGATAATCTAGTACAAAGCAGATATTGTGGGATTTTCTCCCTTGATATTCTGGGATATAGGGCTGTGTGGAAGGGCCCCCAGTGATTTCGACCATGAAAGCCTTCGACAACACAATAATAGCTGGCTCTTGTTCCAAGATCAGATGGATTATGTCACCTTTATGGTATTTATGTCCATAGCTTGATGATTAGCAATTTCCATAGCAGAAGAAAGAAAGAAAGAAAGAAAGAAAGAAAGAAAGAAAGAAAGAAAGAAAGAAAGAGCGAGCATGGCAATAGGGGAAATGCCTATAGTTAGTTGAAGTGCTTTATAATCTCAATCACTTTTTGAACATGAATTCTCAGCTATTTAAAAACATGCAACCAGCACAGGCTCAAATTGAAGAGTTGTGGGAAAGTAAGTGGTCAAATATTTGTAGGGAACAAAAATAAATTTATTTTTTATTCCTTTTTTGTAAGACATACAAGATGTTTTCGCCAAATCCCCTGTATTGATCCCTGCATCATCTTATTTTCCTTCCTCTTTTTCTCATTTAATGCATTTGTATTGCTTCCACACACAAACATAAAAAGGCTGGGTTTTTTTCTAAAACAGGCACAAAAAGAGGTTTTTTTATTTTGCAAAGAGTAATTTAGTTTTTCTTTTGTAATTGTAAAAAGAAGCCCCACAAAAATCAATATACTATTCCCAAGCAGTATTAAAGGGGGTGGGGTGGGGGTGGAATGAAGACAGCTTAGCAAATACAGGAAATTTTCTGACTTCTGTGTTATACTCAAGGTGATTACTAATCTTGTTCAGTTTTCTGGAAATTTTGAGCTAGGCAAATATTGAATATAGGCTTGTTCTAATAGATTACTAAATTACCTAGGAGAAGGGGGTGCCAGAATTATTACCCTCACCAATGTGATCAGTCGTGTCCTTTTGCAGTTTTAGAATAGTAAAGGCACCTGCTGCTATCTGATCTTAGAAGCAAAGCAGTCAGCCCTGCTGCTTAGCACTTGGATGGGGGTCAAACAACAAATGCCAGGTACTGTTGGCAACATTTTGGGCTATATTTCAGGGGTATATGCTACTCAACTTTAATTTAATCTCAACCACTATTATAATTAATCTTGAATCAAAAGAAGTAGATTAGAACTCTTCTCCAGCCATTCCATGCAGATGAAGAACTGTGCAATTCTGACTAAATTTTCAGGTCTTTCTTTCCCCACCAAACCCTTTTTCCTTATGTGTTATGTCTTTTCAGATTATAAGAGGTCCTCATGCCTCATTTTAATTTATATGTAAACTGCCATGAGAGTCTTTCCAGCCAAACATAAATCCTGTAAAAAAAATTAATGAACCAAAATACTCTGCTGTAGCCAATTGTTATCATCAGGCCTTGTGATTTCAAAACACACTTGATGACATGATTAGATCACCGCAGTGAATGATATCTATCAATTACATTTTTTGCTGCAATAATTATTCACAATGGGGAGGTCTCAGATGATTGCAAATAATTCCTTTTCTCATTCACTTACTTCTGTTACTAGACAGAGAAGTATTTTGGTTGATTTTTCCCTGCTGTCCCTGAATAGGATGATTTAGAACAAATAAATAAAATCAGGAAGCCCAACTATCTTGGGAGATCAGGTTACCTTTAAATGCAGGTCACATTAAGAACTAATGATCAACAAAAGGGGTGGGGAGCAAAAGGCATGCAGTTTCTCTTCTTGTCGTCTAATAATTGGAATTCCAGCAAAGTGGGAACTCCTGTGCATTTCCTTAAAGGGGTTTGGGGTGTATATTTTTAACCATGTGCATGCGTGTATGTGTGCATGCATGAGAGAGAAAGCAAGAGAGCAGGATTTTCCGAGTCTAAATGCAATGAGTCAAAGCACATCAAGATATGTGTCTCACATTGGATGGGTTTTCATCTGATAAGAAAGCCGTGGTGTTAAGAGTGGGTGACTGTGGTCTCCAAGATGGATCACTTTGATCCAAACCATTCTCACCAAGATAAGGGGCTTGCGATCAAAATACATTTGAGCCTGTCCTCATTTACCTGTCTGAACGCATCTCCTTCTATGAACCATTATGGAGATTAAGATCCTCCGGGGAGGCCCTGTTCTCCATCCCGCCATTGTCACAGGCGCGATCGGTGGGAACGAGAGAGAGGGCCTTCTCAGTGATTGCCCACCGGCTATGGAATTCCCTTCCTGGTGAGATCAGATCGGCCCCCTCCCTCCTGTCCTTCAGAAGGATGGTAAAAACTTGGCTGTGTGACCAAACTTTCAGGGCAATGCAATAAAGCAGTGATATGAAACTTTACCAGGCCAATTAGATTTGACTCAGATGACCAAGATGGTTTTAAACAGTGTATTTTAATATTGAGATAAATGTTTTTAATGTTTATGTATACCTATAATGAATTTTTATCCTGGCATTGAATGTTTGCCATATATATATATATATATATATATATATATATATATATATATTTGTGTGTGTGTGTGTGTGTGTGTGTGTGTTCTTATTATTTATACTGTAATTGTATTTTACTGCTGTTGTAAACCGCCCCAAGCCCACGGGGAGTGGTGGTCTATAAGCATGAAATATAAATAAATAAATAAATAAATAAATATGCTGCGCTCTGCCCTGAGTCCCCTTCGGGGTGAGAAGGGCGGGATATAAAGGTTTTAAAAAATAAAATAGCATAGATTCAATGAATCTTTGATGCTAATTCAATGAGCCTCCTCTAGTTGAAACTAGCAATTGGATTTAGCCAAATAGTTCCCAAACTTTGGTCCTCCTGACATTTTGGACTTCAACTCAAAGAATTCCTGATTTTTGGCCAAGATGGCTGGGTCTTCTGGCAACTGAAGCCCAAAACACCTGGAAGATCCATGTTTGGAAACCACTGATTTAGCTATTGGTGTAATAGGAAGAGTGAAATTCTGCACATACGCTGTGTCTGTGATCAAATCTGCACAGTTGGCTGAGAGTTTACATGCTCCCCAGAGATCGGTCCGCTCAGAAGACCTCAACCTCCTTCAGACTCCACCCTTGTGAACTATTCTTCTGTCATTAACGAGACAGAGAACTTTCTCTGTGGCAGCACCATACTTGTGGAATAGTTTACCACCTGAAGTGCGAGCAATCAGCGAGCTGCCGGCTTTCCAGAAAGAATGTAAAATGGCACTGTTCCGGCAGGCATTCAATTTATAACCATCCCTGGTTGGCGGATTATTATGGAAACTGTTATATTTTACTGTATTTTATTGTTTTTATGTGCACTGTTTTTGTTGTTTGATATGCTGTAAACCATCCTGAGCCAAATAAAAAGGACAGTATACAAATCGAAATAATAAATAAATAAATAAATAAACAAGTGATGCACCAATCTACCCTGCTTTGCACACTTCCCTTTCTGTTTTCGGAGCGGAGGAAGGGGGGGGTAAAGGGAGAGCATTCTTGAAGCTCCATCCAGCCCCAGATGACCAGTGAAGTAGTATCACAAAATGCCCTAATGGCCAGCCCTACCATTAGGGAGAGTGAAATAGCTGCTGGAAAGACAAAAACTCCATCAAGTCAAAGGATATCAATTGTCATAAAACCTGCATGCACATAGGTACAGTTGTAAATTTAGAAATAGTTAAAGTAAGGAAATCTGTATGAAGTTGATTTGTGTTAACTCCTGAATGGTGACAGTAAGATCTCTGTTCTCCTTTGATACGTAACATTTAAATTGAAGTTGGACTGGACAGGCCGTCAAACAAAGGACACCTTCAAATAGAGGCATGTCCTTGACAAAGGAGGATACTTGACCACTCTAATTAAATTGGGGTAAAGAAAAAACATGCCACGATGAAGAACAGAACTATATGTTTTACACTGCCTCTGTTGTGCCCTTGAGGGAGAATAGTACAGCTTATCAGAACTGAAGATCTAGAAAGTCCCCACCCTACATTGTAACCCTATTATTGTGGGGAATCAGGCAGTGTATGTACATACTTTATATCTCACCTTTCTCTCTTTGCAGGAAGGTAGGCTACAACATAAACTGAAATCAAGTGCAATTAAAGCCAGCCATGACATCAAAGAAAAACCATCATCATAATTAAACCTAAGTGCGAATTTAATTTCTGTTTTCCAGTGTAACAGACTTGAAGCACAATCTCAGATGACAAGCCTAGTTGGTTCACAAAGTACAACACATCACATTAAAAAGTCCTTCCATAGTAGCCAGTTAGCGTCCAAAGGCCTGTCTGAATAAAATGATTTTTGTCGGTCAGTAGAAGGACAAATAGGGGCTTAGCCTTGTCTTTTAGAGAAAGTGGTTCCAGTCTGGGAGCAGGCACCAAGGAGGCCCTCTTCTTTATCCTCGACAAGCAAACTTTTTTTTTATCCCAGCAGGCTTTAAGAATTAATTTTTCATCCGCTAGACCAGTGTTTCTCAACCTTCCTAATGCTGCAACCTCTTAAAACAGCTCCTCATGTTGTGGTGACCCCCAACCATAAAATTATTTTCATTGATACTTCATAACTGTAATTTTGCTACTATTATGAATCACAATGCAAATATATAATATGCAGGATGTATTTTCATTCACTGGACCAAATTTGGCACAAATACCCAATATGCCCAAATTTGAATACTGGTGGGGTTTGACGGGGAGTGGGTCATTGATTTTGGGAGTTTTCGTTGCTGGGAATTTTAGTTGCTGGAATTTGTCATTTATCTACAATTAAAAAGCGTTCTGAACTCCACCAAGGATGAAGTTGAACCAAATTTAGCACACAGAACTCCCATGACCAACAGAAAATCCTGGAAGGGTTTGGTGAGCATTGACTTTGAGTTTTAGAGCTGTAGTTCACCTACATCCAGAGAGCACTGTGGACTCAAACCATGATAGATCTGGACCAAACTTGGACCAAACATAGTCAATATTCTTAAATGTGAACACTGGTGGAGTTTGGGGAAAATAGACCTTGACATTTGGGAGTTGTAGTTGCTGGGATTTATATTTCATCTACAATCAAAGTGCATTCTGGACCCCACCAACAATAGAATTAGGCCAAACTTCCCATACAGAGCCCCATGAGCAACAGAAAATACTTTGGCGATCTGTCTGACACCCCCTCACAACACCCCCAGGGGTCCTGATCCACAGGTTGAGAAACGCTGTGCCAGACTTTAAATTGCTGTTATTTTTAAAATATGCTTTAACTAGTTTCAAATTTTATGATAGTTTCATTGCTTTTTATCTTTTGATGCTGTTAATGTTTAATTATTTGCTTTTTCTTGTTGCCTTGTGTCCCAAATAAACAAACAAATGAAAATGTCCAGGTTCCAAATTAATGCATGAACGTCTAAATGAGGTGGGTGGGTGGGTGGATACTCGATGAAGCATGCTCTAAAACCACCTACATTCATTTGAATATTGATAATGCCATATAAATAAATAATATAAATAAATAATGAAGTAATATGAGAGCACACTAGTCTCCATAGGTGTGAATTATACCTAGTAACTACTGTTATTTTTTTAATCCCAACTTTCTTCCAATGAATCCTGTACATGTTTTTTCCGCCATTATCTTCATAACTCTCAGATGCTGGTAAACTGGAAAACAGTTCAGTCAAAGTGCTAGATGGGTCTAAGGCAGTGATACTCAAACCAGTGGCCCAGGTGGTTTTGTACTATCTTTGGACTTTATAATTAGTTTACAGCACCTAAGATAATGGGGAAAAGTGGGAGAAGGAGAGCGAAACCAGTGAATGTTTTAAAAGCAGCTTTTTTCTGTGTCAGAAGCAACTTGAGAAATTGCAAGTGACATCTGGTGTGAGAGAATTGGTCGTCTACAAAGACATTGCCCAGGGGATGTCGAGATGTTTTACCATCCTGTGGGGAGGCTTCTTTCATGTTTCTGCATGGGAAGCTGGAGCTGACAGATGAGAGCTCACCCCATCTCACGGATTCTAACCACTGACCTTCAGATCAGCAATTCAGCCTACATAAGGTTTAACTCGTTGTGCCACCATGGCTCCTAAAAGCAGTTGGAAAAGTGAGATGGAAAAGGATTTAAAATTACTCTCCCTGTCAATTCAGGTCCATTGGGATGAAGGTATATGAACAGATCACATGAATCTAGGTAATTTTCCTGGCCTGGTTGCACATCTCAATATCTGAACATCAGAAAGAAAACATGAGCCAAAAGCCCGCTACCACTGTGATTCTGGCTGGAGAATTCTGGGGATTATCTTCCTAAACAGTAATCTTCCCAAACTGCAGCTTTGGATATGACATGACCTTAATTGCTCCAGTAGCCCTAAATAATGTTTGTACTGTAATACTTGCACAGTTTGAAATCCTTTCCCTACCCTAAAAAAATTCCAAATCCTATTCTCTATCTGGAGCAAAATTTGTTGCTTCATACTGTGAAAAATAGATCTGATGATGTTTGCTTTGGATGAGATGAAAAGCTTGGGCATTTTAACAAACATCCCAGCATTTGTTTGTTTACTTGCCTAACCCACATATTTGTCATTCTTCTGGGTAGTGGAGCCAGTTAATGTGTCTTTCAAAATATTGCAGATCCCATAAACACCTGGAGATGTTTTTTTTTAATACTAACTTAAGCTCTTGAGATTTGTTTTTTCCAGGCTTTGGTTCAATGTCTATTGTGTCTGTTTTTCTGTCCCCCCAAAAATAAAAGGACATCTTGAATAGTTTTTTAAAAAAAATTGCTATTTGAGAATAGAGATCATTTTTAAAGGAAATAAAAAATCTTTGTGTTGGGATTTTTTCAAGTGCCTTTTTAGTAGCACCTGCACTTTTAAGGTAGTCAAAAGTTATCCCCGACATTAAGTCTAGTCGTGTCCAACTCTAGGGGTTGGTGCTCATCTCCTTTCCTAAGCCAAAGAGTTGACGTTGTCCATAAACACCTCCAAGATCATGTGGCCGGCATGACTGCATATAGTGCTGTTACCTTCTTTCCGGAGCAGTATCTATTGATCTATTCACATTTGCATGTTTTTGAACAGCTAGTTTGGCAGAAGCTGGGGCTAACAGCAGGAGCTCACCCCACTCCCCAGATTCGAACCAGCGATCTTTCAGCCAGCAAGTTCAGCAGCTAAGCCATTTAACCTACATTTTTATGTGTATAATAATCAACAACATACTACTAAATCACTGGTATCATGGTCATTTGATACATATAGCCCTCCATAATTTCAAAATTGCATATGTTCCTGCAGTATAAAAACTTACCTCTAAAATGACTACACTTATTGAGACAATGCTGGACACCGCATTGTGTCCTATTTATCTGCTCTTGATAGAAGAAACAAAGATGCATAAAACAGTGTTATCATTAAGAAATCCCACCAGCAAAATTACTGTTAAATTTAAAAGATAAATCCTTCCTTGGGATGTTGTAACAACTGTGCCTTGCCAAGTTCCTTTAGAAGAGAATGACATTTTTTCTATCTTTAGCAGCAGTGGACAGATTCTTCAAGGAGGATTATAAGAAGTTGTGATGATGAGGTTAATCCTCAGCATCTGGTGGCTAAAAGTGTGCTGTCAATGAAAATGGAAATCACTTTTATGGTTACCACAGGCTATTAGCAAGTGATGTATTCAGCTAATCCTATTAAGGCTGATGAGTATAATGTGGCAAGGGGTTCCACTGGTTGATTCTTTATTATGCAAAGAAATACTTACTTTGTGTATCTTAAAAGGACAATCTGGCTATACTGCCTGGTGGATTCTCAGGGTTGTAAACCAAAAAGTAACATTTCCAGATACCCCTAACAGATGCTTTTCAAATAATAATAATCCATATTCATTTATATCATAGTGGATATCAATTGGCTGATTTTAAAAATGGTTCAAAACTTGTTTCGGATGCATTCAATTTGGAATTGAATTCCGCCCCCCCGCCCCCCACTCCATAACTTTCCGAAACTTCGGAAACTTCGGAATAGCATCGTTAATTGCAGACGGCACTGGCACTGGGGAAACTTCAGAGGCTCTTCCACTCCTGACCGAGGGACTCTTACACTCTAGGCCTGCCTCAGCTGTCAATGCGGAGGAGGAGGAGGAGGAGGAGGAGGAGGGGGCAATCTTCCTCCTCCTCCCATCACATAATTCAGATTATCAAAGTAGAGGTAAAGGTTTCCCTTTGACATTCAGTCTAGTCCTGTTCGACTCTGGGGAGTCATGCTCATCTCCATTTCTAAGCGAAAGAGATGCGTTGTCCATAGACACCTCCAAGGCTATGTCACCAGCATGACTGTATGGAGCGCCATTACCTTCCCACCAGCGTGTCAAACTGCAAAACCGGATCCAAACTGTGTACCTACTGCATTATGCATTATGGAGACTCATAGAAGGCAGCTAAACTGCATGACAGAAGTCTACATCACTGAGTATATACAGTTTCAAGGTGCATTACATGGCAATGTATATGGGGCCTGAGAGCAGATCAGGTATTCCTTTGAACTTCAACGCCCACCATCATTAACATCCTCAGGCCCTTTCCTTTTCCACCTCAGCCGCTTAAGCGGAAGAAGAGGAGAAAAAGAGTATGAAGAAGGAGAGGAGAATGGAGAGAAAGAGAAAAGGGGGGGGGTTCATCCAGGCTGCTTTAACACGGCTTTTCAGGACCCAGGCAGAATGCGAAGAGAAAGAAAGGGGGTAAATTCATGATAAAGTGGGCAAAAACGTAGGCAAACCAATAAAACTCAAAGAATGGGAACAAATATGGTCCAAAAAATTAAATATGCGTATTCCACAGACTTGAAAGAAAATTGGTTCAAGATGTTTTATAGGTGGTACATGACTCCACATAAATTAGGTCTAATGTACAAAAAGCAAATACCAAATGTTGGAAGTGTGAAAATCAAGTTGGAACATTCTACCATGCATGCTGGACATGTACCAAAGTAGAAACATATTGGAAAACAATACAAGATGTGTGCGAAAAAATACTGCAAACAAAAGTCCAGATGAAACCAAAATACTTATTCGGATTAACTGACGAAGAGATTGAGCTGGATCAGAATTGAGATATGTTATTTACCTATTTAACCACGGTGGCCAGAATGGTACTAGCAAAAAAAAACGGAAATTAAAAGAATTAGCAACTACATAAGAATGGTTAAATAAAGTCAAGGAAATAAAAGAAATGGACAAATTGACTTTTGCCCTAAAAGATTTGTATGGAAGGCCTATGAAGAAGACAGACTGGAAACCTTTTGATGACTTTTCGATTGACGTTAATAGGACAAAGTATTAGAAAATTAGCACTGACAGAAATCAGAACTGAAAATCATAAGAAGAAAGTAGGTTGAAATCAAAGAAATTGAAGAAGGGAGAAGCCACCACTAGAGAGAACTGTTTCAATAAGGACTAAATCTTAAAGCGTGGAGGAGATTAGGGAGTCAGCAACTAGCCCCCCAACCCCCTTCCTATCCTGATACCTCTTTCCTACAGCCATACCTGCATGCTCCTTCTTTATACCTCCCCATAGAAAATTACCTTAGTTTACTTGCCCATACCCCAAGACATACCTATAACCTATCCTTTCCCCAACTCCACTCAGTCCAGTTTTTTCAATCTATGTAAACACGGAATTGCATTCAATAAAAACTTATTTTTAAAAGAAGAATGTGAGGGGAAAGGAGGGGGAAATTCATCCACTCTGCTTTAACACAGCTTCCCAGACTTGAGCCGAGGCCAGGGAAGAGAAGCGGGGAAACGCTGAATCATTTCCAACTCACTTACTGCTTCATAACATAAATGGCGGAAAAAGCTTCGGAAGGGCAAAGGGACTTCCAGTTTCCTTAAAAACTTCGAAATCACTTCAAAAAGCAAATCTTTCCGAATTTATTCCAAATTACGAAGATTCCAACCAAACCTAACCATGCCTAATATCAACATAACAAGATACAAAGGAATCCTGTAACCCCATTGGGACTGGGAGGAAGACATTTGTGCACATTTCATAGACTCGGGTTGCCTCTACACTGTAGAATTAACGCAGTGTGATATCATTTTGCCATAATTCAATGCTATGGAATTCTGGGAGTTGTAGTTTGGTGAGGACCAGCAATCTTTGACAGAGAAGTGTAAACTCACATGATCCCATAGCATTGAGCCATGGCAATTGTGTCAATCTGCATTCATTCTACAGTAAATAATAATAATAATGTATATTCCACCCTATCTCCTTGGAGAGACTCAGCGGAGGGAGGGGACCATCTTTAACTCCTTAGGAAGAGAGTTCCAAGGATATATACATCCTCAGTCGACTGGAGCTGATAAAACTACACACTATTTTATTTCAGATAGACTCAAGGGTGCTAAATAATAACAATAACAACAACAATAATAATAGGATTCCTTTTTATAATAATCTGAAGAAAAAGTCTACCCACCCCAACCCATGTCCTCCAAATGTCCTGATTTGATAGGGATACTCCTGATTCATCTTCAGTCACCCCACTTTTCCAGCTACTTTTATAATGTCCTAAGAACCATGTTTTATCATGGAATTTCTGCAACTGATTTTCATTGTCATAGGATATTAGTCTTTAAAGGATATTATGATGGTGAAAGTTTTCAGAGAGTGTTCGGAAGATTATCAACAATAATATTTTGGAACATTTGGTGCAATCATTTCATATTCAAAGCATTTACTACTCAGTGGACACACCTCATCTGTTATGAAAGTCAGAATTCACACATGCAGCTCTGGCACATTCACACACGAATTTAGAAGAATATTTTTTCAGAGCTCATAATTTTTATGACAGCTTCCAGTATCTTCTGGCCATATGTGGCTGCTAAGGGATGCTGGGAGTTTGGGTCAGGCCAGATAACTTTCTCAGATTCTGGTCTGTTTTTAGCAATAGATCGGGATTTTTTTATATAAAAAAACCTCACTAAGAAGTGTCTCTTCAATCAAGATTGATATAGCTGTTAGGAGTGATGGATCCGAAACAGGCATTTCAGGGTACATAATCCCACTGAGTTCTGAAGAATAGTAGGGATCTTGGACCAATGATGTAGTCTTTCTTATCTTACAGGGCTGTAAGTTTAACAGCAGTGGGGTGGTGGGGAGCCCCAAATATCATCCTAAGATTCTTGGAAAAAGTAGGCTTATAAGTGTCATTCAGGTTCAATGAATATAGACCCATCAACCAAACATTAAGTTGGCCCATTAGAACAATGGCAAAACAAATTTGGTGGTGTGTGGAGGGGGTTCCACAAATAAGGTGATACCATAATGAGAGAGCCCTACCCTGTGTATTCACCTCCCTCCTCTCAGAAACACAAGAAGGTCTATGCTGTGGATCTTGTTTTCCAGGAAGGTTCATACTAGAAGAGACAATCTTCCAGAGACAATGGACAGGGGTGGTGGAAGTTGTAGATTAACAACCTCTTGCTGTTGCTGTTCACATTCAAGTAATTTCTGACTCATGGTGACACTAAGATAAACCTATCACAGGGGTTTCCTAGCAAAAATTGTTCAGAAGGGCATTGCCTTTGCCTTCCTTTGAGGCCAGGAGAATGTTATTTGTCCAAAATCGTGCAATGGGTTTCCATGACTGAGCAGGGATTCAAACCCTGGTCTCCAGAATCCAATGCTAACCACTATGCCATGCTGGCTCTGTGTAATATTTGGAGGTTCACAAATTCATCATTCTAATGCTATTAAATAAAATGCCTTATGTTCAGGAAATCATAACTATTAAAGTTCATATTTGATCACCTGCCTTCAGTTAGACATCATTCAAGGAAATCAGATCATCTGATGAATATGATTACGTAAAGACAACACTTCTGCCTTGAAGAGGTTGCATTGGAGAAGTTTTACTGTGCAGAGTGGCCATTGTTTGACTAGAAATTTCCACTGCCCTAGCGGTTGAAGATTAGAAAGCAGGAAATTGGTGGCTTTAGGTGAAGACCCTATATGTGTTCAGAGAGATCTACAAACACCTTTGTATTGACTTTAACAGGGCAATGAGACAGGCTCATGTGAACTATTTGCAGGATTCTATCCCACAATACTCTCACTAGTCCATTCAGCATGCAATCATAAATTTTTGGATGAATATACAATATGATCACTCATTGCACTGGGTGATTCCAAAATCTGTCTTGAAATCTAACATTTATCACAACCTTTTACATGATGCCAGGTTTCTTTTTCCTTAGCTTTGCTTATATTTCGCACTGAATGATCTTGATGTCTTAAAAATGGTTTCCACCAGATTTATACTTATAGTAATTGATCCTAGTGTTGAACCTAAATAATTTTTAAAAGAAAAAGCAGGATAAATAGAGCAATCTGATAAATATCTGCACATTCAATGAGACAAAGGTTGCATATTCACTGTAGAATTAATGCAGTTTGATACCTGTGCTATAGGACCCTGGGATTCATAGTTTGATGAGGAACTAGCACACTTTGTCAGAGAAGGATAAAGACCTTATGGAACAATAACTCCCCATGATTCCATAGCACTGAACCATTGCTGTTCAGACATTGTCAAGATACATTAATTCTACACTGTAAATGCACCCTGACAGGTATATAAACACAAAATTGCAGTATGGATTTTATTTAGGATTTGGGTCTGCAATGCTAACCCAGAGACTGCACCCCAATCTATAGTTCTCAAACAACTTACTGAACAGTAATTCTGTTAAATAGCCAGGATGGTGTACTGCAGTGGTTCCCAAACTTTTTTTTTTACCAGGGACCACTCTTCAATATTAGTATCAAAAGGGTTACGAATCAGTTTTTTAGATTTGGTTTGGTTATTTTGGGGTGCCAATTCAGAAAATTGCATTGGATAGACATCAGCACAGAACATATGCCATCCAGTAGTTGCCATCTGCTTGCCCACAGAAAACCATATTTAATAATCTAGAGCTGATGTGGTAGTTGGAATCTTTCATGAGTAATCACTCTCTCCCCTTCCGACATCTCTATTGCCTTGGCACTACAAGACGGTTTCACTAAACCGGTTGCTCTCATTGCCACATGGTTGTTTTTTTAAGACAACAGTGTAGTAATGGTGACCATATTTTCATTCTTGTGGACCACTGGTGGTCACGGACCACAGGCTGGTGTAGTGTTTGAATATTGGACTAGCGACCTCATCAAGTGGAGGTTGAGAAGCCGGGGGACAGCGGGGGAAACTGTGGGGCAGTGTAAGGCTTCATCCTCTTACTGTTGTTGGTTGTGGGATCCTATCCCACAATGTTTCCGTATTATCCCCGGCTTCCTCCCATTTCCTCCCTGGCCTCTTGTCCAAGGAATCAGGTGTACACCTGACTCCTCTGGGCTCCACTTCTCAGCGCTGTCAGCACACAGCCCAAAGGAGCCCCACTAGAAATAGCCCTGTGCCATTTGATGGACTTCATGCAAGCAGTGCAGAGAAGCTGAGAAATTCATGTGATGAGGTCGTATGACTCTTGGGCAAGCCAGAATCTTTCAACCTTAGAGGAAGTCAAGAAGAAAACATCTCTGGATAAATTCTGCCAAGATAACCTCATGATTAGATCACTTTAGAGTCACCGTAAGTCGCAAATTACTTGAAGGCACACAACAAATATGGTCAAACTTTATTTTCTGAAGTATTTTCATTATGGTGTGCCTTGAACCAATTCATTCCATTAAAACAGCAAAACATTGTGTATTTATTCCATAGGTACATTATTTATTTTAATAATATAGATGTTATTTAACATTGTTGGTTGTTGGGCCCCACTGGGAAGAATTAATCATGTCTGAAGCAGGTATAATAGTTTTGGGAGTGCTGCTGTTTTAATCATTTGCAATCCATGCAAGAAAGCTAAATGTAATTTATTCTTCTTGATTATGTCACATTTAATCTTCCTGATAAACATATGATAGTTACAAGGCAAGCTAGTATTCAAATGCTTAGAAGTGCGTACCCTCAATTAAATTAAGTTTTTTTAGAAAAGTTATTCACACACACACATCCTTATTTGAAGGAAACAAACCCTATTGGTCTTCATAACAAATCCTGCTAATTTACTGAAGTCAACATTTTTTTATTTTTTTAAAAATTGAGATACACAATCTGCATAACAACCAGCAATGGGTTTGTTTTTGATTCTATATCCCATTGTTTCCAGGTCGTCTCTTGATGCTTGAACAAATGGCTGTATTACAATCATGTAAATAAGATGGGACAGGGAGTTTAGTAGGGTACCTTGCTACTGTCTATCGCCAACTATAAATCTCAGGGTTGCTTGGGATGCAGTCAAGACCATTAATGCTGTATGAAATTGATAAAAATAGGTAGTATGGATTACCTTTGGAAATTTTCAGGTCAAATCCCCATGCAGGGATGCAATTTGGGATACCTTGACAGTTCAGAAAATTAAATAGCCATTATCATATTTGTAGCCAGAAAGCCCTCTTTTGAGATTTTCTGGCTGTAATACTGAAATAACTACTAGCTTAAGATACTACATCCCTTGACTTTGGAAGTTTGAAGAATGCCATTTGCTGCACTGATTTATGTAACAAAACAATGGGGGAGGTTTGGGTCAATCAGCTGGTCTCTAAAATCCATCTCACAGCCTTGTTGTGAGGACTAAAGAAGGAGCTTAAACTCCTAGAATAAGGGCTTAAAGGGAACAATAGAACTTAAAAGTAACATGTTGCAAGGAATGGTCACCTCTCCCATATTATTTTATGAGGTAACCAGAATATAGTAATATTCCTTTTGAAAGTAATGTTGGAAACTGGTAGTCTTGTTACTTTCCTCCCCTTGTGGCTTATTGCCTTTTCTAGCAGCTACTTGTTGGCTTTTCTGGGGCTTAAATGTTTTATTGGGACATATTGAAATGTTCTCCTATTCAGATTTTAGAACATTTTCTGAATTTTATCTGGATTCTCCCCCTGGCCAAAGAACCCAGAAGTAGCGCCAAAGAAACCAGCACGATAACCAATTTCTATAAACACAAGAAGTTGGTTTGCAGGGTCCTTTATGACACACATACCTAATTACTTTTAAAAGGACAATTTTGAATGGCTGAGTAGCTGCCATAAGCCACCTTGGATCCCACCACTCTGAGAAAAAATTGGGATATTAGTAAAGTAATGATGGGTGTATATCTTATTGGGTTGTGATCCAGATTATCCAGGTAAAATAACAGACAGACATCTGTGTGCATGTGAAATGACATTTCAGAGCAACCCATTAGTCTCAAAATGTAACTGTGCCCTGCTGTCTTTTAAGTTAATAGTCATTAAATTATCTATGTAATATATGCATTATTCCTCTATGTATAAAAATTAAGGAAGTACACCTATAGCTTACCAAAACACATGCTGTATTTAAATTGCAGAAGCAGGAAGGCACAATTTGAGGTTCTTCCAAATATACAATGTTGTAAGATGTGTGTGTGTGTTAATTGTGATGGTGTAGATGTGTGCCCTCAAGTTGTTTTTGACTTACAATATCTCATCATATGGATTTCTTGGCAAGATTTGTTTAGAAGAGCTTTGTCACCACCTTCCTCAGGGGCTGAGAGTGTGGGCCTTTCCACACAGCCCTATATTCCAGAATATCAAGGCGAAAAATCCCACATTATCCACGTGTGGACTCAGATAACCCAGTTCAAAGCCGATATTCTGGGATATAGGGCTGTGTGGAAGGGGCCCGAGTCCACATTCAGATAATGTGGAATTTTCTGCCTTGAAATTCCAGGATATAGGGCTGCATGGAAGGGCCCTCGAATAAGCAGAAAATGTGGGATTTTATTCAGTTGTGTGGAAGGGGCCCCTGACTACTCAAGGTCACCCAGTGGGTTTCCTGGGCTGAATTATGAACCCTGGTCCTACAGCTGTAGACCAATGCTGAAACTAACATAATGTGCAGGCTTTCATATACAGTGAGCCATAGAATTGTAGAATCACAGAGCTGGAAAAGTCCAATCCCCAGCTATGAAGAAACACACCGGGGTTGGGTTCCAAGACACTGTGTGGATGTCAAAATCAATGGATGCTCAAGTCCCATTATATACGTAAAATGGCATAGTAAAATAGAATCCCTTGTGTAAATGAAAAGATCAATGTTTGTTTTTTTGGAAATGTGTGGTGGGAGGGGGAATATTTCCAAGCCATGGATGGCAGAATCTATCCATGTAGAATCTGTGGATAGGGAGGGTCAATTGCAGGTATGGACCTCTATATTGTGCATATAGAATCAAGTTGGAAGAGACCTCATGGGCCATCCAGTCCAACCGCTGCCAAGAAGCAGGAAAATTGCATTGAAAGCACCCCTGACAGATGGCCATCCAGCCTCTGTTTAAAAGCCTCCAAAGAAGGAGCCTCCACCACACCCCGGGGCAGAGAGTTCCACTGCTGAACAACTCTCAGAGTCAGGAAGTTCTTCCTCATTTTCAGGTGGAATCTCCTTTCTTGTAGTTTGAAGCCATTGTTCCGCGCCCTAGTCTCCAGGGCAGCAGAAAACAAGCTTGTTTCCTCCTCCCTATGATTTCCTCTCACATACTTTATACATGTCTCCTCTTTAGCCTTCTCATCTTCTCATCTTCAGGCTAAACATGTCCAGCTCTTTAAACTCTATAAACCAGGCATGGGCAAACTTGGGCCCTCCAGGTGTTTCGGGCTTCAACAGCTACAATTCCTAACAGCTTAAATGGCTGAGGGGGGAAAGCAATGGGCCTGAGGTTGTTAGGAATTGTGGGAGTTGGAAGTCCAAATCACCTGGAGGGCCCAAGTTTGACCATGCCTGATATAAACATATAGGCCTACATACACAAATAATCTAAGTCGTCCACCATATAAAACAAGCATGGGCAAAGTTTGCCCTTGCCTGTTAGATGCATTTGTTTTGCCACTGCCCAGGTAAACCTGCCAAGGATCAACCTCTTTGTGGAGTTAGCTACTGGATCTAGATTCATTCTGCTTCTGCCCCCCAACTTGTGTGTTTCAGAAGCCAACTCCCTTCCAACCAGGCAATATGACAAAGTTCCAATATGGAAGGTATTGCTCTCATCGATTGCCCGGGACAGGCAGGCTGTTTGTTTATTTCCCAAAGATGGGCTGGGGGTGTTTTCTTCCTCCTCTTTTGGGAAAGATCACCCAATCCAGCGGCTCTTCTCCTTTTCCCTGATTTCGGTGCCCCACCCCCGCAGCGGGACTACAACTCCCAGCATCCCTTTCTTCCCGGCTGATCAATGGGACCTCCCGATTTGAATAATCTGCGAGCTCTTGGACTCAGGCCAATCACAGCTGTCAGGCACCCATGATAAATCGCAATGCATTATTGATCATCATAATTACTCGGACATGCGCATTCCGCCTCCCGGGGAGTAATTTCCCAACTCGAGGAATTTGTTGTGGACACGAAGAAGAAGAAGACGAGGAGGAGGAGGAGGAGGAAGCCAATAATCGAGACTCTTTGGGGGGCTCCCGATGCGTGGGCACCATGTCGAGGCGCAAGCAGGCGAAACCCCAGCACATCAATTCAGACGAGCAGCAGCAACAGCACCCGCAACAACTTCAGCATCCGCAGAACCGGGCGGCCCCCCCTCAGCTTGCAAATGGTAAAGCCCCCCCCCCTTCTCCGAGGAAGCGCTAATTGATGGGCGAGCGGGGATTCGGAATGGTCCATTTCTCCTTTCGAGGGGGAGGGGGTGGGTATCGGTGCCTTTTGTGTTTGACGGAAAGTTTTCGCTCTCGTGCTCTCACTTTGTTTTGTTTTCTTCTAAAGGGGGCTGCGATCCAAAGCTTCCAAACTTCGGGACCGACAATTCCATCTTTCTATCCCCCTCTTTTACCATCCTGAGTGTTTGTTTCAGCCTTAAAGTTTCCCCCCACTTGGCTATAAGGACTCCCTTTGGGAATCTTCCCTCTTGAGAAGACCAAACACGCCCAAAACTTACCGGCGTGTAAGGCACCCTCCCACTCTCAAAAGTCTTCTGTGCTGGGTCGGGGTCTCTTTGAGCAAGCTTTGAATCCATAATATGCCTTTAGTGGGATTATTATCAGGATCAAAAGTAACTTCTTAACTTCCTTGGAGGGAATATCTCTTAAGGTCAGGTGAGAAAAGGAGGGCGAGATATGTATTGATCTGAAATCAGATGCAATCACTATTCAAACGTGTTCCCAGCCCACCATCCAATGTGTGAATGGAGAATTTTATAGATAGATAGAAGAAAAGAGAGGAGATCCACAGATTGGATGAAGGGATGGAAACAACATATCTATCCAAACTACAAATCCCTGGATTCCATAGCATATATGTGTGTGTGTGTGTGTGTGTGTTTCCACCCCTTCATCCAATGTGTGGATCTCCTCTCCTTTCTTCTATCTGTCTCTATATAAAATGTGGTGTGAGTGTGTTATTTCAACCCCTTCATCCAATCTGTGGATCTCCTCTCCTTTCTTCTATCTGTCTATCTAAAATGTGGTGTGAATGTGTTATTTCCAGCCCTTCATCCAATATGTGGATCTCCTCTTCTTTCTTCTATCCACCCATCTATTTCTGTAAAATATGTGTGTATGTGTGTGTTGTTTCCACCCCTGCGTCCAAATGTGTGGATCTCCTCTCCTCCTTTCTTCTCCCTTCTTCCCAAACTTGGAACTCTTTTTGAAAGGGGGAGGGGGGAGAGATTGTGAGCGAGAGGGAGATGGCAATCTCTCTGGACCTTTTGTAGCCTGACCTCCAGCCATCTTTGATTTCCGACTTCCTAAAATAACTCCGGTGAGCTAATATGGTGTGTCGGTGGGTGGGGAAGGGGAGCAGCCGAGTCCTTTTAAAAAAATGTCCCCAACTTGCTGATAACCTTTCTTTCAGTCTCTCTCTCTCTCTCTCTCTCTCTCTCTCACACACACACACACACACACACACACACACACACACACCTTTCTCTCTTTCTGAGGTTTCCTCAGTTCCCTTCCAAAGAGAAACGAGGGTCTTCTTGACCCATCTTTTTGAATAGTTTCGGAAGTGGCTTGGAATGGAAACGATGGGGCTTTAAAGTCGGAAGAGTTTGGAGCTTGGGTGGCTGTGCGTTTTTCCGGGTTGTTTTGATCTCATCACACTAGAGAAGGATTCCACTTTCAAACCGGTTTGTGCCTCCTGCAGAATTCTGGGGTTTGCAGTTTAAGGAGGAGACCTTTGAACAGCCTCACTAAACTACAAATCCCAGAATTCTGGGGGAGGCACAAACCGGATTGAAAGTGGAATCCTTCTCTAGTGTGATGAAGTCGTATTATACTTACATCAAACGTTGGGCGATTGGCTTTCAGGTGTTCAAAAACAAATTAAGGTAATTTTATCGACCCCTAAAATCTTGAATTTTTGCAATATGCAAGAGTGGCGCAATCTTTAAAAAAATCAGAGTTCAATATTAGGATTCCATTCCCAATTATTAATTCAACACCATCTCTATATGTTTCTTGCACCAAATTGTTGACTTACTATATATATATAGTATATATATATACATATACACACACACATATACCGCCTTTTGGGGGGGCTGGGACTCAAGGCGGTTCACAACATACTAATGGCAAAAATTCAATGCCAACCTACCTACATGTAGACAGAACAAAAAGTCACAATAACTAAACACTAACCTAGAACTATAAATTAAGTCATTAAAACCAGGCATAAGCAACATTTGAGCTTTTTTAAAAAGCATTAAAACATCCTAGTGTAAATAATGTTTATTAATGATGTTCCAAATCAAAGAAAAACTTTGGAACGGAAGTCAGTCACTCAATGATTTTCTCTCTCCCTTTTGCTCTTATTGATCTCTTTCCTCCCCCATTAAAGTTAGGTCCAAACCATTCCTAGGAGAGAGTTTCTGACCCCCAACTCCCCACCCCCACCCCCTTCCAATTGATGGAAGCGACCGATCACAATGTATATTTGGAAAGGGGGGCGAGTCCATTTGCAAGCTGCGGGGGGGGGGATAATTTGGGAGTCCAAACGTGGCGATTGTGGCGCCCGGGCTAATGGTGATTTTAAGAAAACGGCATGCTGGCCAGAAGGCAGTAAATCCATGTTTAATGCATGACTGTTTTTCCTTTGTGCATCTGGTTTGGGGATGTTTCCCCGTGTAAATCTCTCCCCGCAGCTGGAGGCGCAGCATTTGAAACAAAAGGGTGGAGCTGCGAGACAAAAAAAAATCCATTGGAAAATTACTTGGTCTCTCTTGGCTCCCAACTTGGATTGAGTCTACTCCCCAAACTTTTATTTTTCTAATGCACTATATTGGTGCAGGGGTTCAACACAATCGGAATCGGGGTGTCGCTGCTCCGGTCCCTTTACCTGGTATAGGAAAAGAATGGGGCGCAAGGCAGAAGCTCCGCATTGTAATCGCGTTTCAATGGGGCGCGCGACCCATCCAGTATGGATCTAGTAAACATCACGTTCTTGAAATCGCGCTGAATTGTTTGAAGGTAACTTCTTCTCCGGCGTCTTACGGGACGCTCCAGTTGCTCTCTCGCGCCATCTAGGGGACGCTGCGTGTACTGCGTTGCCATTCGATGCGTTTTGCCTTGGAGCGCATCTCATTCTGTACTGTAGGATTAATGCAGTTTGACACAACTTTAACTGCCGAGGCTCAATGCTATGGAATCCAGGGATGTGTAGTTTAGTAATATACTTTTTTTTTCGTGTCAGGAGCAACTTGAGAAACTGCAAGTTGCTTCTGGTGTGAGATAATTGGCCATCTGCAAGGACGTTATTTTACCATCCTTTGGGAAACTTCATATGAGAAACTGGAGCTGACAGACAGAGCTCACCCCACTCCCTGGATTCGAACCGCCGACCTTTCGGTCAGCAGTCCAACCAGCACAAGGGTTTAACTCACTGCACCACTAGGGATCCTGGTAATACACTAATACTCTTTGGCAGAGAAAGCTAAAGACCTTGTAACACTGCAGCTCCCATGATTCCATAGCAGTACAAGTAGTGTCAAACAGCATGAATTCTACAGTGTGGGTGGAGTCTTAGATAGTTGTCAGTTTTTTAATGATGTTATCTTCTCCTGGTCTGCCTGAATTGGGGAAAATGTTTGACACTGTTGGAATAAACCTCTTTAACAGAGGATGGACTTATATTATGTCTTTCAAATGTTTGGAAACAGGTGGCAGGACTCTTTAACGCAAGAATGTAGCTATTTATAGAAATACTTTTGATGAATCTTGCATTGTGCAGCTTGACTAGAGGAACAACTACATCAGCAGGCCTGCAGCCTGGAATTTAATTTTTGGGGGGGGGGGGCTTAGTTTGATGGGGGGCTGTGTCTGAGTGAGAGAGGATCTACTCTAGCAAATCTTTTGTATATCGTTATCCCAATACCGCCATGCATATGGGATATATTGAGTATGGTGATTAGATCATGATATGAATAAACATAACAGTTTAAATAACGTACCAGTAAGGTCTTCTCGTGGGCCACCCTGAAAATTTGGGGGGGGTGTTGAAGACCCCCAAGCGCCCCCCGGATACAGGCCTGTACATAAGGCACGGGCAAACTTCACCCCTCCAGCCTGTTAGGAATTTTGGGAGTTGAAGTTCAAAATACATGGAGGGCCGAAGTTTGCCCATGCCTGATCTACACTGATCACTTAAGATGGGGTGAAGCCAGCAGCACATTAAGTGATTTCAACATGGGGGTCATTACAGGTGAAGCCCTGGAAGCCAGTTGAGGTTTGGGCAGTTCTTCACCTTGGAGAGATTGATTTTGACCTGCTTGCAGTATCTGTGGCTTCATGGCCATGAAGGATTTCAGGGTTTTTTCAACCCTCCACCCCAATGTGCATGAGTGAATCTCAAGAGTGCCCATCCCTTAATTCATTTCATCATACCTACATGTGGTGATGCTTATTATGGGCTCTCTTATAGAGTATCACTCCATCTTGCTTATCCTGGTTTAAGACCTCCAATGCACATTTCTTTCTGCATTCATGACACTATGTCTTTGAAATACCTTCAAGCCCCATTAAGTGAGCAGTGTAGATTTGACCTAGGACAGTGATTCTAAAACTTTAGTTCTCCAGGTGTTTTGGAATTCAACTCCAAGAAGCCTTAGCTGACTTGGCCAACAGGAAATGATTCTGGAACTCTACTTCCAAAAAATCTGGAAGACCAAAGTTTGGAAAACATAGTTTTAGACCAGGGGTCCCCAAATTAAGGCCCGGGGGCTGGATATGGTCCTCCTAGGTCATTTATCCGGCCCTCGCTCAGGGTCAACCTAAGTTTGAAACGACTTGAAAGCAAACAACAACAATAACAATCTTATCTCATCAGCCAAAAGCAGGTCCACACTTCCCATTGACATACTAATAAGTTTATATTTCTTAAAATTGTTCTTCACTTTAATTATTGTATTGTTTTTAAGTAGTTTTTTCTGCACTACAAATAAGATATGTGCAGTGTGCATAGGAAATCATTTGTGCTTTTTTTCTTGAAATTATAATCTGGCCCTCCAACAATTTGAGGGACTGTGACCTGGCCCTCTGTTTAAAAAGTCTGATTGAATCAAATTGAATTCAAAACATTACCCAGTTTTGAATTCAATCAGACAATTCCAAGAAGATTTAGTGGAGTAGTTGCATATGAATAGAAAGGAGGCACACTTAAATCAAACACTTTATCTTTTAGCTGTGGGGAATGAAACAGGACAAACACTTGGAATGCAATGTCATGTGTTGCGAGAAATGTGTCTGCTGCAAATCTGGTGGTCAATTTGCAGGTCAAAAAATACCAGGTGGGTCATTTGAAAAGAACAATTGCATATGGAAAATTAGCATTTCCCCTTGCCCAGAGCACTTCATTGCTGACTGTATTTGATAGCAACAGTTAAGCCAATCCCTCCTTTAAAATGTAGTGTAGAGCTTAATTGCATATCTCCAGATCCACAACTGGAGACTCCTGTTTGGATTTTTTTTTTGCTGCTCACAACTGTGTGTAATTCTACTCCCCAATTCCTTAAAATGAGTTTGCATTGAATGATCATCAGAACAGAGGTGATTCTTTAAAAACTCTTATTTGTGAAATGGGAAGGATTAAGCAAAACAGATATATTTTAGTTAAATAGCTATTTTCGAATTCTGGTAACAGTTTACTGTCTCGTGATAACTTCTTACCTTTTTTCCCAACAACTTGACTCTGTTCGGCTTAGCAAGTATTTGTGCACTCCCCAACTCTGCTCACTCTCCTGTGCTTTTGGTGCAGTGATTCGAGATTATATTTACTAGGAATAACACTGCGGCGAGATGTTAGGGCGGAGTAGTGTGCACGATGGTTTTTTTGTTCTTTCCTGCCAACCCACCCCCTTTTTTTCTTAAATGCAAGTGAAACACTATATGGGTTGTAGTGATTGGACCTTTTCTGCAAAACCCGGCAGCTTGTGACGTTTTTGACAGAGCTGCTGCTCTAACCTTTGCCTCCTCCTGCCTGCTGTGGGTGGTAAGTTGATGTCAAGCTTACAATTAGGACTCTCATGCAATTGACCTTGGCAGCGGGGTTTTCGGCTGTTTAGCTTGGTCTTGAACACTGTACTAGTGTTAAGTGAGGTCTGGGGCCGCCTTGTTTATAGCCGTGGAGTGCAAAAGAAGAAGTGGCCCTTGGATGAGGTAGAAGTATGATCTCTCTCTCTCTCTCTCTCTCTCTCTCTCTCTCTCTCTCTCTCTCTTTCCTCCTCCTCTCTTCCAGGATGTGAGCTGAAACATTACCAAGAGGCATCTTCTCCCTTTGAATTAATCGCTGACTATTTATAGTTTTAGGAATTACATTAATATCTGGTTTATATTGCTAGTTAAGACCTTCTGTACTGATCCTGCAATATGTTTTGCATGGAGCTGTTTGATCAATGCTTCTGGCAAGAATGCAGCATTGGTCAATAACACTGGGATGAGAAAAGCAATGACTAGCTTGTGCATAGATAACACATCAGTTGTGACTGTTTTGTGAAATACCATCATTTTTTGCCTTATCTCTGTTTCTTTAAAAACAAAAGGCAGCTCGCTCTGATAATACAAGTATGTAGATTTATTTAGTTGGATCCAACAAATTTAATCTTGTTTTCCAGAAATCACATTCTTTGCTGTCATAAGCCCCTTCCCCTCTTTGGTCTCCTTCTCTATCTCTCAGCTTGATGTTAATACCATTGAGACCAAAGGTTTTGATTTTAAACTTCAATGAATAACAAAGGATGTGACGTCTTAAAAGGTTGTTTGTACTTGAGTCTTTCTGAAATTATTTAAAAATAATTAACATGCTCTAGAGCAGGCATGGGCAAACTTCATCCCTCCAGGTGTTTTGGACTCCAACACCCACAATTCCTAACAGCCTACTGCCTGTTAGGAATTGTGGGAGTTGGAGTCCAAAACACCTGGAGGGTCGAAGTTTGCCCATGCCTGCTCTAAAGAATACTATTCTGAAGCTACCTAAAGTGTAAGGGTAAATATTGCCTGAATGCTCCAGTTCTTACATACAAATAAATATGCTTAAGATCACACAGTATAACTTCTCTAGTTTGTTATTTTGCATTGGCTCTAATAGAGTGCAAGACTTTAAAAATACAGGATGGTTTTTATTATCTGCTTGGTGTGTGGTGTGATACTCCCAAACTGAAGTGACAGGTTGATTTGTGCTTTTACTAACTACTGAAAGCAAAGTCAAAAGCCTCATGAATGTTAATACGTTGAATACAAAAGTTTTCACTGATCCACACGTGTATCTAATTGGCATTGACCTAACTGTGAGAATATCTAGCAGTGCTCTCTTTAGTCATGATTGGAATATTGGAAATGTTTAACTAAAAAAATGAGGGGAGAAGACGAAAGCCCTATCATGTTAATGGAACACAAAGTGAAATGACTAACTCAAAAGAAATGATACAGAACAGTTGTTAGTGGTCTTGGCAAGATGTTGATTCGGAGCTCTTTGTGTGGGATGGCTGAAAGTTTGTCTTAGTTAAGAGATATATGCTTAACATCAACCAGCCATGATATGAAGACAGCTATGGCTGTACTTTGGGGATATATTATCTATCATGTCAGAAGCAAATTGAGGGCACAGTTATAATGTATTTTAAACACAAAGTTAAAAACTTGGCATTATACTAAATGTCCTTTGACCAGTACCTGGCCACTTAGGGCCTCATCACACTAGAGAAAAAAATACTGTTTCTGCCTCCTGCAGATTTATGGGATTTGTAGTTTAGGGAGGAGCTCTTAACAGCCACACTAAACTACAAAACCCAGAATTCTGCAGGAGGCAGAAACCAGATTTTAAGTGGATTTTTTCTCTAGTGTGATGAAGTGGTTGGAGTGCCTCTGGTGTTGCCATAAGAAGGTCCTCCATTGTGCATGTGGCAGAACTCAGACTGCATTGGAGTGAGTGGTCTGTGGTTTGCTCTTCTCCACAATCTCATGTTGTGGGTTCCAGTTTGTAGCCCCATTTCTTAAGGTTGACTCTGCATCTCGTCGTGCCAGAGCAAAGTCTGTTCAGCGCCTACCAAGTCACCCAGTCTTCTGTGTGCCCAGAAGGTTCAGGAACCCCACAGTCTGCAACCCATTACCCCATAACCTCCCAAAGAGCAACAGAAAATATGTGTGGCTGGGAGAGACCTACAGTGGGCATGAAGGGCTGATACTGCTCAACCACAGTATCCTTCCTTTCTTTATAAAAACAGCATGTGGGATGAGATGTTTCTGTTAATTAAAATTATTCTTATGTTGACTTTAAAAGGTGTGTGTATGTGCCTTCAAGTCACTTACAGACTTTTGATAACCTTATGCATTTCATAGGGTTTGCTCAGATTGGTACTTTGCTAAAACCTACAATATTCCCCATGTAAGCTCTAACTTGGCTTGAAACCTCTTAGCTTCCAAGATGAAGATGGAATTATTTTTTTTCTATTTCTGTTATTCTTTTTATTTTTACAATAGGATGGTGCTTATTCCTAATTGAATGAGGCCGCTACGTTGTTAGCAAACTCCCATTTTTATTCGTGTGATAATTTCAATTAATTTACAATCCAGACTTGTGCATGCTCAGAGTATTCTTCCCACCTCCACCGCCTAAAAATTCCTTGGGAGAATGTTGAAGCAGTTGTAAATGCATACGATAGCAGTGTGTAAATCTAGCTGAGTACTTCTCACAATTGAAGTGATAGCCTGGGATTTAAAAAAATTACCTCATTGCACCCCTTCTGGGGGGCAGCCGAAATTTTAATAGCGCGAGAGGCCACTGATACTTGAAAAATCAAGATGATGTGATTTTTAAAGTAGGCTTAGCCAATTTTGTTTAACTGTATGAATCATAGGAAGGAAGAAAAGGAGAAGTGCATATTTCAGATAATGATACAGAAAAGACAATAGGACCCAGCTAACCCAGATTATCCATGTGAAGAGGCTATTTCATTCTGGCTACTCAGATAACTTCAGTTGAACAACCCAAAATTGCTTAATCATGTCTGGATCACATCCTGTTTGGGAATTGCTATTTGTGGAGTGGTAGAAAAGCAGTGTTAATCCCTAGTCCTTGTAATGTAGTGCATTTATGGGGGTGTGGGTAGAAAGAACAAGGTCTTCTTTTGGAACAAATTGGGTCATTCCAGCACTTGTAAGCACTTTACTCAGTTAACCTAAGTCAAAAGAGCCATTGGGAAAAGTGTCATATTGAGATCACTTTTGTTGCATCTGATCACTTTATGTCACATTCTCATCTATACATCACGAGTTTGTTTCCATTCATTGTGCCGTGACGGAATAAAAATCTCCCCACTAAGTTTACAGCAATCTACTTACTCAATAAAGTTGCAAGACTTAGAGAGATAAATTTCCAGTGACCTGGGTCAAGGATGTAGAATGGAACCTGATCTTTTACAAGCATTGAATGGAGTTTGACATGTTTTAGACTGAAGATCAGACCTAAATTTGCTGCTGTGCTACAATGTCTCCAAATGTGTATAAAATCAGACTTGCACCAGCCACCAAGTTCATCTGCGCTTTGTTGCGAGTTGGTTGTTGCTAGTACACTCCTGGGAAAGAAGCAAAAAAATCTTGTATTGAAATCTTGGTAGACCACAAAATTTACTTGTGCAGACCTGATTTTTTCATATGGTGTTTTTTGAACAAACATGCCATGGCACCTGAACTATGAGACTATGCTTAATGCGAATTTCTCCAATCTACCTCTTTCCACTGAATGGATGATAGAAGGCCACTAGGTAAGACTAATCTACAAAACAAAGCTGTCAGCACTTACACACATAGGATGGAATTTTCGAAAATGATGGTTCTTACAACTAGATCTACCCTCCACCTACTTCTTTCTCATATCTTCCTTCACAAAATCTAACCGATCATTCCAGTTCCTGTTGTGGTTACCATGCCACCAATACCTATACCACATCGAGGCAGCCATTTTGAATGCTGATGTTGTCCTAAGGTTATTTCCATTCCGTACATACTACTACCACCACCAACCCAGCCACATCCTGATGGTGTCATTCTGCCCATTTTTTTTTGCTGGCCTCCTCTGCTATTGTGAACCCTCCCTATACTTTCATGCTGCTTTGTAAGTAGCAGGAACATATGAGACATATGTCCACTGTTGGCTGTCCACATCTTTGGGTTAAAGTTCCTACAATCCTTTACCATTGACCATGATGGCTGGAAGATCTGACTGCATGTTCAAAATATGCTGTGGGGTCAGATTTTCCATCCGAACACATCTCCCTCTTTGAGCCTACAAAAGCTTTAAGATCAGCTGGGGAGACCCTGCTCTCTGTCCCAACCTCTTCACAAGCGTGATTGGTTGGACCAAGAGACAGGGCCTTTTTAGTGGTGGCCCCTCAGCTGTGGAACCATCTCTCCAGTGACATCAGGCAGGCCCCATCCCTCCTGTTTTTTAGAAAGAAACTTAAGACTTGGCTTTGTACGCAGGCATTTGGTGAATAGAAAACTATGGAATGAGATTTCAAACAGCTTGAATGGACTATGGATTTTGGAAAACCATTTGGACATGAAATCATGCCTCAGTATTTTATATGTGGTTTTAAAATGTTTGATATATTGTTATGTGTTTTAATTGCTTATATGCTTAGATTGTTTATATTTTCATGAGATGTGTTTTATGATTTACTTGTGCAGCATTGAATTTTTACCAGATTTGTAAGCCATTTTGAGTCCTCTCCCAGGTCGAGAAAGGTGGGGTAGAAATGAAGTAAATAAATAATAATAAATCTTTGCTCTACGCTTTATCCTATCAACAGCATTTTGCACTTATGCAAAATGTATACAGTCAGCCCCCCCCCCCCAGTCTCGACGGGTTCTGCACCTGTAGATTCAACTATAGGTTGAAAATATTCTGCCCAGCAAAAAAAATTCAAAAAAGCAAACTTTCGGTTTGCCATTTTTATAATTTGGTCACTTTTCGGAGGGCCTGCAAGACACACTTGTTCAGACAGGCCTTCGAAAGCTTGTGATTTTAGCTGCGTTTTTATTTTGCTGTTTTACTTACTATTATATGTATGTTTTGCCCATTGTTTGTTTTATTGAATTGTGTTGTAATCTGCCCCGAGCCGCTGGGAGTGGCGGTGTGCAAGTCTAAATAAATAAATAAATAAATAAGGAACACCATTTTGTTACACCATAATAAATAAATAATGGGATTTGAACATCCATGGATGTTGGTGTCCATGAGGGTCCTGGCACCAAACACCAGAGGATAGTGCCCAATGTATATTGCAATTAATTAATTAATAGTTAAATTTAAATTAATTTTTATATGAATTTTACGCGCTCATTTGTTAGACTTGGTGTTTATTATTTCACACAATACGTTATGCAACTGTGGCTGAAGCTTTATCATACTTAGTTATATCAACTGAGATATTCATAATTCTCAGATTTTGGGCCTGAAATGTCAGGACCTCAGGTACTCCTGACTCAGTAACTTTGAGAATCTGGAGATTTGAAGTTTCTTTGTTCAAGGTGTGGCTTCTTTGTTTTTTGTCTGTTGTACTTAACTTTCCCTTAAGTATCTACAGAGCCAGTCCTGCCTTTGGGCAGAGTCAACTGCCTCACTCACAACAGTTCCCTTCTATTCCTTCAACAGTGTTTATTTATTTATTTAGCACATTTGTATACTGCTCCCTCTCAGCCTGAAGGTGACTTGAGGCTGTTTACAACGACATCATAAAAGCAACATTTAGAACAAGTTAAAAACATTAACACATTTATTAAAATCATAGCAATAATAAAACATCAGTACGTCTCCAAGATTAAAACATAGTCCGATCTCATAGTCAATTGTTCCAAATCCTACGTCAGTTACACTGCCGTTTCAAACGCCTGCTCAAATAGCCAAGTTTTGAGGTTTTTTTCAGAAGGCCAAAAGATAGGGGGCTGATCTAATATCCCTGGGAAGGGTACTCCATAGCCGAGAGGCCACCGCTGAGAAGGCCCTGTCCCTCGTCCCCACCAAACGCATTTGACATAGACTGAGTCGAGAGCAGGGCCTTCTCAGACAATCTTAACATCCTAGATGGTTCATAAGAGGAGATGCGTTCAGACAGGTAAGTTGGGCCAGAACTGTTTAGGGCTTTATAGGCTAAAGCCAGCACTTTGAATTGTGCCTGGTAGCAAACTGGCAGCCAGTGGAGCTGGCGCAACAGAGGAGTTGTATGCTCCTGTTAGTAATCTGGCTGCCATCCGCTGTACCAGTTGAAGCTTCCGAACAGTTTTCAAAGGCACCCCACGTACAGCACATTGCAGTAGTCTATATGGGATGTAACCAGAGCGTGGACTACCTTGGCCAAGTCAGACTTCCCAAGGTACAGGCACAGCTGGCACACAAGTTTTAACTGTGCAAATGCTCCTCTGGTCACCACAAAGACCTAGGGTTCCAGACTCAGTGGTGAATCCAGTCATGGACTTATCACCAGAGACTCTTAGTAAAAGGGCTGGAATGAGGGAAATTACAAGAACTCTAGAACAGAAGGGCCAACGTTATTCCTGGGCATTTCCTGCAACATTAATTATCTTCAAAAATAATAAAACATACAAAGCTGTGGATTTGGAGAGTGGGAAGAAAATGCTCAGGCAACTAAAATTGGACGGAACGGCGGAATCAGAGGAAGAAGTGGTGAATCCAGGATCACACCCAGTGTTGATAATTAAGTTGCAAGTGCAACCAGTTACTTTATGTGGAAAGGATATAAATATCATCTTGCCCATCTCTATTTCCCCTTCACCCGCCTCCCTGCCCCAATATATCCAGTCAGAGTCCCTAAGTTGGGGGGCTTGTTGCTAGTGGAAGTGTTTGAAAGGACAATAAAGGCTGAAAGGTATTCATTAATTCACTACAGTGGCGCAATGGGTTAAACCCATGTGCCAGCAGGAATGAAGACCAACAAGTTGAAGGTTTGAATCTGGGGAGAGCACAGATGAGCTCCCTCTGTCAGCTCTAGCTTCCCATGCAGGGACATGAGAGAAGCCTCTCACAAGGATGGTAAAACATCAAAACATCCGGTCATCCCCTGGGCAACATCCTTGCAGGTGGCTAATTCTCTGACATGAAAATGCTGCTGCTAGTCTTCCTTGGCAGCAGTCTTTATGGTTGCTGATACTCTAGTAAATTAATGTATTATTGAAAATGACTTTGCAACCCTTAGGTCATATTCCGTGTTGGTTTTAGTAACTCTAGTTCAAGGAAATTCTTTGAAACCACTTTTTCCATCCCTGTGTGGGAAACCATTTTTGTGTATTGACGTTAAAACATGCTCACAGTTCCTTTGAGTGGAGTAAAACATGAATCTCTTGTTCCAGTGGACGTTTTCCACTTCATCCTCCCATAAACGTTTTATTGATATAAATGATACAGCGTGTCTGCATCTTAAGTGATTGTTGGTGTAGAAACACTGTGTGTACTTGTACAATGTGTTCATGATGGTTAACATGAAGTTTCCTCTTTTAGCTTTTAATATAGTGTATCATTTTTACCTAGACTTTGCTTGCTTATCTTCATAAGTATGTTGTCAAGTTGTATTTAGTATCTTCAAAAGAATTCTTATTTAACCCTGGTCAACAGGTTAATTTTTGGCAACAATATCTTTCATTGTGCTAATTTTCAAAATCCTCTACTTTGTGTAATTAAGATCACAATGTTTCATTGGAAACCAAACAATCACAGAATCGTGAACACCGAATCTTGGAAAAGGAGTAAATTTTGGGGAGGGGAGTAGGGAAGAGAATTGATAAGTGGGTAACAAGGGACAACAGGATGTTTTTTCATCAGCAAAATTTGCTGAAGAAAGTATGATTCTTGCATAAGTGAAATCATTGGTAATCTAGGGATACCAACATGCAGTGATGTGCAGTAGTTAGAGCATTGGCCTAGCTAGTGAAATTATTGATTGACCTTAGGCTAATTGCATTGGCAAAATAATCTACTTCACAAAGTTGTTTTGAGGATAACAGTGAGGTTGAGGCAGAAGCCATCTGTATACTGCATTTAATTACTTGGAGAACAAGCAGTCTAAAGATAAAATCTGCAATAAGTGTAAATTCGCAAGTCTGTGACAGCCCACACTCATTGAGACTGAGATGCCACAAAATATGAGAGTGGACTTATATTAACACAAATATAACAACATGAAACAGCTTACAACTCTAAAATGTTTGGAGACCTTGTCCATGTATAATTAAATTAAGTCCGAATGGTGTTAATAGAAAAGCCATGTCATGCCACTGAAAAGAAACCCATATTGGCACAAATCAGATACCCAAGTGGAGAGCATTCCACAACTGGGGTGCAAATGCTATGGCCCCCTCTGATATCCCCCATACCGTATTGCCCCTACTAGTGGGACACTGAAGTGGGCTCCATCTGGAGACCTCACACCTCCTTCATATTTTCCTTCAAGCCTGTTGATACTTTCACATGTGGGTGGTACTATTTCAGCCATACCAAAATGAGTACTTGAAAAATCTAAACATCAGAAATGAAAGGAATGATGAAAATGCTGGCATCTGTATATTATTGAATTTCACAAAACAAAGAGGACATGTTTGACCAACAATACTGAGAACAATTATGGATTCCTTGGTAAAATGAAATGTACCTGTGCCTACAAAGCTGAGTAGTAGGCATGAGAAAAAAGTTATGAAAATGATTCGTTTCGTAAGAAATTCGTAAGAAATGCTACTTTCGAGTATTTCCGCACCTGGAACGCCAACCAGGAAGTGGACTTTCTTTTTCGAACTTCGGGGCCAGGATTTTCTTAAGTGTCGTTATTAGGTCGTAAGGGGCACCCTCCTTCTCTCTCACCACCCTCCCGCCTCCCTGCCAATAAGTATTATGGCAAGGCAAGCCCTAAACTCGCTCCTTCTTTCGGCTGGAAGGAAGCCTGGAAAAATGTAAACAGAGAGGTTTACTCAGAGTAAATCTGCAAAAGGAGGGCACTTTGGATGAAGTGCCCTCCTTTGTGGATTTACTTCTGGAAACCTCTCTGTTTACATTTTTTCCAGGCTTCCTGCCTCCTGCCTGCCAGGATCTAAAGCATCAAAGAGTATTGGGGTGAGAAACCAACCTAATGTATAATAGAATGAATGCTACTGTAAGTGCCTAATATTATAAGTAATCCAACTGGTCATACCTACATTCCATGCACATGCAATAATACAGCAGTAATAACAATAACAAGAGGTAAAATTCAAACCGAGTATTCTGACTGGTCTCTCCTCATGCGGTGCAAACGGGCTCTTCTCTTATTAGCCTGGAAAAGCCAGCGTTTGCTGCTTGGGAGCACACACATACATATTCTGGGGAGGGGGGATTTGCTGCATAACCCCGGGCTCATAGAGAAGATTCTGCAGCAAATTCCCCCAAAGAATATGTATGTGTGTGCACCCAAGCAGAAAACGCTGGCTTTTCCCGGGCTCACAGAGAAGAGCCCGTTTGCACCGCATGAGGCAGGGACCAGTCAGAATACTTCGGTTTGAATTTTACCTCTTCTTATACCCATTGTTATTACTGCTGTATTATTGCATGTGCATGGAATGTAGGTATATGACCAGCCTGGGCAAACTTGGGCCCTCGCTCCCTCGGGATCGGGGTGAGAGAGGCAGCGAGGAGCCGGGGGCTCCTCCTCCTTTTCTTTTGCTGCTTCCAAGAATAGAATACCCCTCCCTCCCTCCTTTGCTCCCTCCTTCCTATTTGGAGAGTCCCATCTAGAATTCAGTGTGATTTATTCAAGTTTTGGCCTACAACTCCCAGAAATCCCAGCCAATTTACCAGCTGTTAGGATTTCTGGGAGTTGTAGGCCAAAATCATCTGGAATGCGCATGCTCTGGCATACGAACTACTAACGAATTTCGTTAGTAATTAAGTTACATTTTAGAAATTTTTGGAAATTTTTTTGTAAGTCTTCCTATTACTAATCAAAAAAAGTCCCCCCCAATTAGATTTTTGATTTGCTATTTTTGGGTTCTAAACCATGCCTACTGAGTAGAGCAGGGGAAGAAATGCTATTAGCAACCAGACATAGGGGTTGGATTCTGTGGCCTCTTCCAACTCTTTCTGTTTCTATGATTTTTTTGAATGATCTCTTAATTTTACCTTGCTCTGAGAATGGTCCCTTTAACTAAATTTTCTGTCTTAATTTCCAAACAGGAAAGTATGTTTCATGTGTGCCTGAGTGACAAGTTTTAAGCAATTCTGGTTGTGTTTGAATGACAAGCTTTGAATAATTCTGCATAGTCACCAGGGACTATCTTTAGGTGTCAGGTATTGGTCCAGAAACCTTAGGGTCTGGGATGATCCGGACCTGGCTCACCTAGGGACAGGGGCGGTCCGAGCTCTCCGGGGGGAGTAAGCAAACATTATTTCCCCCCCCAGCAGCTCCCGGCTGCACCCGCGCATGCGCACTGGCTCCCGAGCGCGGCGGCGTGGAGGAACGGGGGGGGAGAGGGGACTCACGGCGTGGGCACCCGGACCCAAGGAGGAGCAGCAGGAGGAGGGGGGAGGCCATGAGGGCGGCCCCCACGGAGACTCCCTGGCAGCGGCAGCAGCAGCAGCGCCCCCGGAAGGGCCCGGAGCCAGAGGCGCATCTTCCTGATGTCACTTCGTCGCTGCCTCTGCCGAGGAGGAAGGGGAGGAAGGCCTCGCCGGCCACGCGCTGCAAGGACGCCCGGAAGGAGAGACACCAGAGGGAGGGAGCCCTGCGGAGGCGCGGTGGACTCTTCCTCCTTCCCCTCCCCTCCGCCGCGCCTCCACAGGGCTCCCTCCCTCCGGTGTCTCTCCTTCCAGGCGCCCTAGCAGCGCGCGGCGGGCAAGGCCTTCCTCCCCTTCCTCCTCGGCAGAAGCGGCGAACGGTGACATCAGGAAGATGCGCCTCTGGCTCCGGGCCCTTCCGGGCGCTGCTGCTGCTGCTGCTGCCGGGAGTCTCCGTGGGGCCGCCCTCATGGCCTCCCTCCTCCTGCTCCTCCTCAGGTCCAGGCGCCCACGCGTGAGTCCCCTCCCCCCTTCCTCCGCCGCCGCTGGCTGCGGCTGGCTGTTCCTCGCCCCTCCCAGGTGGCAATGCCCCTCTTCGGGAACGTCGCCCTACGCGACTGCGTAGGTCGCTTAATGGTAAAGGCCGGCCCTGCCTAGGGAATATGTGGTGCAATCTCATGTTGATTGCTGGCTATCAAACATTTTCATGTCCTCTTTCTATGCACATCATGGCAAGGTTTGTGATTGTATTGTCTTTTGACTTAGCAAAGACTGCTAAATGTGTGTCAATACCAATCTTGCTTGTGTTTATGGAGGTCCAACTGAGACTTGCCTCCATACTTTTGTAGGGCATACAAGAGTTTCTTCCAGCATTTTCCTTATGAAATATAGCCATCTTGGCTCTCTATTTTCATTCACCCCCCCCCCCCCCAATTCAGTTATATAATTAGCAGAATCAGAAAAACAATGTGAGGAAACATGAATGACTTACACTTCCTTGTGCTGCACACTGTGTTGCATAGAAGCTATGGAGCAAAGTACATTATAATGATGTAGTGTATCAGTGTTTGGGCAATTGCGGAGTTTGGTGATGCATTGGCCTCCCACAGGACTTTGGGGGGCAGCAACCATCACCATCCTCCTGAAATTCGTTTACCTTCTGTTAATGGCCTTGCCCTCTGAAGGATTTTTCTGATCCTTTCTTAAAGTTGTCTAAATTAGTAGGCATCAGTGCATGTTGTGGCATAAAGCAGTGCTTTGTTTTGTCTTTCTTGCCAACTGACTTTACTAATGAACCAAGTTGTATTACTTACTTATTTACGATATTCTACATTTTCACTGGTTTGGGATTCAAGGCAGCTTACAACAGTTAAAGGAGACATAGCTAAAATATATGTGACAAATACAAAAGTTAAAATATAATTAAACTGTTCATAAACTAGAACCATAACTATTAAAAACAAATAAATGAAACTCAAAGAGACAGTACAGCACAGTTCTTCTAGCCCCAGTCACCTTGAGCAGTAAGTCTTCAAAGATGTGCCATTAAAAAAAAATCTTAACTTGCCTGGGGAAAGATAGCAAAGAGAACACTAGTCTAACCTCTCTTGAAAGGAAGTTCCAGAGCCTGGGAACAACCACTGGGAAAGTCCTGACCTGTATTACCATCAAATTTGTCTGTGAAGTGGAGGAGCAAAGAGAAGACAATTAGCAAAGAATTTTTGTCACTCAACCCAGAGAAGGAGATGGTTTTCTGGTTAATGTAACAGAACAACCAACTTCCTCTACTCTCTCAGTGCCTCTTTTAGGAGAATCCCCTAAGAACTATAATCACTACTATTTTCCCACCGATGCATTTAATAAAGGCTAGTATGTATGTGGACTAGAGGCCAGTATTTCTTTTAGGTTCTCCCGGGATGAATCAAGCTCTTGCTTTTTGCCATTCTACTCAGAGATGACAATACTGTCTTTCTTGAAAAGTGTTAAGGTACACTGACCTCTGGATAAGTTGACTCAGTTTTTTTTGGGGTTGCTGTTTTGACTAAATGGTTTACATTTATACATGAGTATACAGGCATTCTCCAAGTTATGAATGAGATAAGTTCTGTAGGTTTGTTATTAAGTTGAGAATTTGTATGTAAGTTGGAATGAGTACATTTTTAAGTGTAACTCCATATATATATATATATATATATATATATATATATATATATATATATATGCAAGTTTTGGATAGCACAGGAAAGGGTTAACACCCTTGTGGTGTTTGTTTTGCTGTCTGTGACCCTCTTCAGAAGATTTCACTTCACTTTATGTCCATGGGATAATTGAATTTTGAAAAAAAAATGGCTTGTTGTGGAAACAAGGATTGGTGCTAAAGCATCTGTTGAGACTCCCTTTCCCCATGATAACTCTTTCAAGAGTGAATTTCCTTTCTTTGGGGCTGATTTCTCTCACTTCCTGTTGCCTCTTCCCTATTCTTAACTATGAGTCATTTGTAAGTCGGAAGTTTGTATGTCAGGGGCTGCCTGTATACCATATACTTTGTTAGTGTCATAACTTCATTTTGAAATCTCTTTCTCTTTCCAATGCCTTTTTAGGGAGTCCACAAGACGTCCCAGGTGACAGAGGTGATGAAATGAGTTCCAAAAGGTTCCGGATAGATGAGACCAACATCTGTGAAAAGTGCTGTGCGGAGTTCTTTGATCTCTCTGAGTTTCTAGAGCATAAGAGAAATTGCACTAAAACACCCCCAGTCCTAATCATGAATGACAGTGAGGGATCATTGCCCTTGGAAGGCCTCCCTGAAAGCTCTTCAGGAACGTTCTCAAGCAATCGGATAAACAGTGGGACAGCCAAGGAGAATCAAGCGAAGAGTTATTCAACTTCTACGGAGAAGAGAAAAGAGAAAGTTGAAACTGAACCAGTGGGAGGAATGTATCCAAAAACAGAGCCACCAACTGCTCCTGCAGCCCATGGATTGAGCTATCTCCCCAAAACCAAAGTACCAAACACTAATGTGACTTTGCAGACTATTCGTGGAACTAAAGTGGCAGTCAACCAGTGTACCTCAGAGATGGTCCCTCCATCAACAGTTGGCCCTAATGCTATTCCGATGATCCTTGAGCAGCTTCTGTGTCTGCAGCAGCAGCAACTCCAGCAGCTCCAGCTCACAGAGCAAATCCGAATCCAAATTGCTATGATGGCCCCACATGTCCTACATCCCTCACTAGCTACTGCTGCTACAGACCCCCTCAAAGCTTTAGGTGCTCATATGTCCCAACAACTGTCAGCTGCTGTTGCTTTAATTGGACAGAAAGCTGGGAACCAAAGCCTATCCCTGGAATCCTTGAAGCAAGGCAAACTACCTCATTCAAATGTTGGCATTCCAACCACCATTTCCATGGCCAGTGGATTGTTGGCATCACCTGGCATCTCTTTGAAGCCTGATGCAAGTAGAGGCCTATCAAATTCGGTGTCCCGTTTCCCGAGCCCTTTCCTATCTCAATCATCCGGCTCAGTCATCTTCCAAAATCCTCTTTCAGCCATCTCTTCAGTACTTGATCCCTCAAAAAAAGGAAAAGGGAAGGTGCCAAATGTTAATGTGTCTGAAACCAAACCAGTCATGGAAGAGGCCTTCTTCAAACACAAATGTAAGTTCTGCGGCAAGGTCTTTGGCAATGACAGTGCTCTACAAATCCATCTCCGTTCCCATACTGGTGAAAGGCCCTACAAATGCAACATTTGTGGCAATCGGTTTACAACCAAAGGGAATCTCAAAGTGCATTTCCAGAGACATAAAGATAAATTTCCTGACATCAAAATGAATCCTCACCCTGTACCTGAAGAATTAGACAATATACCCACAAGCAGTGGTATACCCCATGGAATGTCTGTTCCACTGGATGAATCAAACTTTATTGTGGATACCAAACCTATAATTAATGCACTGCCTACCTCTTTAGGCTTACCTCAAAATAATTCCAACGTAGTAGGGGGCAGAGATGTTTTCACTGGTGCACCTCTAGGTGATCTTCATCCTAGGCCTTCTCCAGAAAGTGAAGGAGGTTCCTCATCAGGTGTAGCCAGTCAAGAATCAGGAACTGAACAGAATAGGAATTCCCCACAAACTACCTGCAGCTTGGGCAGCTTGGGTGTTTTCCAGGGAGGCAGAGCTGGTGAGCAAGGTTCTGAAACAACAAAGCTCCAGCAGTTGGTGGAGAACATTGACAAATCAGCATCAGATCCCAATGAGTGCTTAATCTGCCACCGAGTTCTCAGTTGTCAGAGCTCCCTCAAAATGCATTACCGCACTCATACAGGTGAGAGGCCATTCAAGTGCAAGATCTGTGGCCGTGCCTTCTCAACCAAAGGCAACCTTAAGACACATTATGGGGTACACCGTGCAAACACCCCATTGAAAATGCAGCACTCCTGCCCCATTTGCCAGAAGAAGTTTACCAATGCAGTGGTTTTGCAACAACACATCCGTATGCATATGGGAGGACAAATTCCCAATACACCAATACCAGAAAACACACAGGACAATACTGATGGGGATGTTACTGCAGTAGAAAAAAATGGAGATTCATGTTGTCCAGAAAGTAATGAAGAGTTCATGGATGTGGAAGAAGACCTGGAATCTCAGGATGGGCCAAGCCAATCTTCTAAACCACTTACCTCTTGCAATTCTCAAGCTGATCCTTCAAGCTCTGTTTTTTCCAGTATTTCAGTGTTAGAAAACCAAATGAAAGTTGTGAACTCTGCCTTGACTTTACAGCGGCAAAGCAGCCTGAAATCAAGTGATAATGGTTCTGCAGAAAGTGATGGTATGACCAACGACACTTCTTCAGTGGCAGGTGACCCAGAGTATCAAAATGGTAGCAGGAGTCCTGTTGCCTCTGAATCAGCTTCCTTCCTAACACTCTCTCCAGCCAACAGCCAGGCAGAGAGCATCAGATCAAAGTCTCCAGGTTGCAACATCCAAGAAGATGGTGTGGTTGGAAGTAAGGTAGAGGGCTCTGAAATCATTTCCATGGAAAGAGATCGTGCTTTGGATCTAACCTATGGCAATTTTGGCCGAAAAATTATCAAGGAAGAACCCGGATTACATTTCCCAAATGGGGAATATGGTGAGTTCACTTACAGATAATAAAAAGTACTTACTACCATAGATTCTAATCTAAATTAGTGAGTGGAGATTAGGGTTTGAAAGCTAGTTGCCTATACCAAGTGAGCTACCTTCTTAGCTTAAGCTTAGTGTAAGCCTCAGGAACCTCGGGTCAATGGGTCAAATGCAGACCTATGGTTTTCAGCTAGACTTCCAATCTCCCTCCCATATGTTTATATTCCATCATTTTTTCAGATTGGGTCTCAAGGCAGTTTACAAAAGACAAAATCTTAAAATCCCTAGGCCACATCATCTGTATGCAGACCAAGCTTCCTTATAGGTCTCAGTGTGTGTGTGTTTGTGTGTTTGTCAGTCAATCCTCCTGTGTCCCTCAACTCCAAAACTGATGGAAGGAAAATTGCACAAATCTCTGATGATGTATGCTTGAATGGATAAATGTTGCAACTCTTAACATTGTTAGGTATGCACCTGTAATTCAGTTTGCCTCTGGTCATGCCTAATTTTTGGATTTGGACCTCCAGCACATTTTGATCAAGGCAAAATAGACAGTGATAAAAAGTAGTTCTCCTGCCTCGGTGTTAGACCCTAGGCCAGGGGTGCTCATTAGGTAGCTCGGGAGCTACTAGTAGATCTCTGGCCCTCTTCCAGGTGATCTTCGGGCCTCCCAGCCGGATGCGATGCTCCTGCCATGCACGCGCACACCCTGTGTGCACGCGCGCTCCTGCTGCTGGCTTCCACTCTTGCTGTGCTTCTTTTGCCTACGGGGCATTGCAGGAAGAAGGAAGCACGAGGCAGGGCCTCTGGAGGGAGCGCCCTACCTCTCTCATCCAGAAGCAGCTGTGCAGCCTCCTTTGCCAGCAAGACAGGCAGGGCAGAGTGCTCCCTCTGGATGCCCCGCCTTGTACTTTCTCCTTCCTGCAATGCCCCGCAGGCGGAAGAAGCGCTGTGCGGGCGGAAAACAGCAGCAGAAGCACACGCGGTAGCAGGAGCGCACAGTGGTGGGGGCAGGTAGATCTTTTGGACTTGATTGCTTTAAGAGTAGCTCGCATGCTGAAAAAGTGTGAGCACCCCTGCCCTAGGCATTCTGTGGTATCCAAACAGAATCTTGCAGCTCCTCCTGCAAACACTCTCAAATTTACAAACAATGCACACACTCTTTATGTACTTTGCTGTATAAGATAAAAATGTAATTGATGCTTTCAGTACATTTGCAAGTCTGGTTAAAATGCCTTGTTTATAAATCTGTGGATGAAACACATATAGAATATAAGAACGGTTGTGCCCAGCTGCATACCAATCTCTTCAGGAAGTTTAGCTTTGTAAACTGGCATCAGGTATACTCAACTGCAGGCTTTCAACCTAGCCAGTGTGTTTGGGGAGGATAACAATATAATTCAACCCCTATCAAGTGTATTTATTTGGAGAAGGCTGCTCTAGTGCCTGGTTCAGAGGTATACTGTCTCTGAAACATGGAACCTTATTGTTCTGTTGATACAGAGGAATTTGTGAATGTGCCCAAATTTGCATGGCATGTGTATGTATCGGCTTTCAATACATACTTCAATACATACACTTTGTAAAGTTTTGCTAGGTACAGCATACTCAAAAGTGGTTTGCCCTTCTCCTCCTCTGAAATACAACATACAATGCTTTGTATTCCTTAGTTATCTGCAAATCCAAGTCCTAATCAGGCCTGGTTAGCTTTCAAGATTAGTTGGAATGGCATGGGAAACCTTTTCTTCAAGTCACAAAATTGACTGCAGCACCCCTCAAACCAACACTTTGTCTTTAAACAAGAAAACATGTGGCATACCTTCTTCTCTGCTTTCATGCCATTGGATATTGGTGACATGGCTGCTGCAAAATGAATGGGGACTGCATGTAACTGATGAGATGTATACTCCCCTCACCACACACACACACAGGAAGGGAGACTATAGGACAGGTGTCTTAGCAGTTGATATATTACTATATGTGATCAGTTAGTTAGTATAGCCAGTCCTCCATAGCCACAGATTTAACTATCTACAACTTTGAAGTAATAAAAAATATCCCAAATGCAAACCTTGATTCCCCCCCCCCCCCCAAACCAAAGGACACAAGTTCCTACTCCATTATATATAATGGGACATGCACTTCTATAGATTGTGATACTCTCAGTGATACCTAGAGCCCATTGTATAACACATAGACTAACTAAATATTGCTATAAAATTTATTGAGAGCCAGCATGGGATTATGGTTTCAGTGCCAGTCTAGAACTCCACGAGACAATGGTTTGAATCCATACTGCGCTATGCAAACCCACTGGGTGACTATGGGCAAAAAGAAAATCCTACAATGGGATCACCACAGGTTAGAGTTAACTTGAAGGCACATAAAAACAGAAATATAAGACCATTGATGCAGGCAGGTGGATTATACACCACCAACACTTTACATTTGAAAAACCCAGAAAATGTGATGGCTAGAGTTTCCAGAGAGTCAATATTCTTTTGGTGCCCTCTGCATCTCCAGTCCTGCAAATTGACTCTTGCTGGACAGTTACTGAGTGTCTTTGTCTTCCTTTGGTGTAAATTCCTGAAGCCTCTTTCAGCTACACAGGAAGGAAAAGGCTAACCCTATCTGAACAAATTTTGCCAAGAAAAAATATGGCAAAAATTTGTAAACCGCTCTGAGCTTCGAGAGGGAGCAGTCTAGAAGCCGAAACAATAAATAAATAAATAAATAAATAAATAAATAAATAAATAAAATCCCATGATAGGGTCCTGCTTTAGGGTTGCAATGTGAGAAATTACTTCAAGGCACACACAGAAAACTACCCCAGGTTGTTTGCACATCTTAGTGCCCTCCTTTCCAGTCTTTTCCTTTCACATACAACTTTTAAAGCATTTCTTTCTAGATCAGTACCTATCCAATCTGAGCCAAAATTCCACATATTTGTAGATCAAAGCTAGATCTTAAAATAGTTACGTTTTGGACTCAATCCCTCAGCCAGCATGGCCACTGACTTCCGTTTGTGTTTATCTTCACCTTTTGGTCCAGTATGGCTTTCCCATGACCTCATGTAATTAGTTCCATTATGAGGTTATCATTGAAAATTGAATGTGTCTGTTGTACATTTAATCGTAGAAGAGAAAGTTTCAGCTTATGCCACCTGTTACCTCGTTACATGGTAGCATTACTGTTAAAGGTTCAGGGCAATCCTACTGTTCTCCAGTGAGAGCTTATGCTGGAGTACTCTTTGTAGATTCCTTCATTTGTTACAGAACTTACTTCCATCTTGAGGGGTTTTTTTCAATCCAGTGTACTTTATGCATTAAGTTTTAACAGTGGCATAATCTACTAAAAGCCACCCTGGCTGCATTCTTTACCGAACAAACACTATAAGGATTGTTTCTTCACGGGTATCTTTCAATCAGGAGAAACAAACCACCCCTTTTCTAGCAAGTAAAAGGGTGTTCTGGGGAGTCTTGAGGAGAGAAAGGCAAAATTAGCCTCGGAAAGGGCTACATGCAGCATACCTATGTGCAGTGTAGAAGTGGTCCACTACAAACCAATTTGTGGAGATATTTCACTACATAATTATTCCCACTTCTACAAAGTGCAATACCAAATTTATTTACATATTGTTGAACTGCAAGTTCCAGTAGACCTAGCTAGCATAACCAATAATGAAGCATCCTGGAGATTGTAATCCAACAAGATCTGGGAAACCAGATGATTCCTATCCCTGAGTGGAGAAGGGGTGTGAGGCAAAACATTAAAAGTGTATTTTAACAACACAGTCACAATCAAATCATCACATATCAGAAGTCTATACAGTTTGGGGTTCTAAAAAATTAAATACATGCAGGGGCGCTCATTTGAAATGGAGTTTTTCTATCCGTGCTGTGCTCATGTTTTGTTTCCTTGCCCCTCTGATGAGGGAGGTGCTGAAAATAATACCCCAAAAAAGTTTTTTGGTACCGAGATGCCAGTAGGATAAATGCTCACACCACACCCATAGGCTGCTTTTCCAGATAAATCCTAGCTCTCTCCATTATCTCTAACCTAAGCATATGATTGTATGATTTGATTGTATTTGCCTATCTATGCAAAGCTTTCATGATAAAGCTGATGTTAACGAAGTAGCTGGGTTTACTAATGCACAGAAAACCCATGTAAGATCTGGTGTGATCTGAGAACCCAATGTCCCTTTTATCTTCCTTCAGGCCGAAGCAATGTCCCCACAGCTTTTGTCAGAGCACCACCAGCTCTTATAAAAATGGAAATGCTAAATGATCGCCCTATTAGTGCCAGCCATTTTATTAGCCCTCCTGTGTTGTCGCCTGGTATGCCTCCCCTTCTGGTGCCACTTCCTCGCCGTACTGCTAAGCAACACATATGTGGAACATGTGGAAAGAACTTCTCATCAGCAAGCGCTCTTCAGATCCATGAGCGGACTCACACAGGGGAAAAGCCATTTGTATGCACCATCTGTGGAAGGGCTTTTACCACTAAAGGAAACCTTAAGGTGAGGAAATGCAAGGCAGTGATTTGTACATTTATCTGCCTCCTGTCAGTTTTATGGCTAACTACAGGATAGGGAGAGGAGCACTTCTGTTAAGCTCCATTGCCTCTTCTATCCTTGAGAAAAGTGAGGCAGGTGAACTGAAATCTTCTCCAAAGCTGCACTTGAGTTATCTGGGATTCTCCCTAATAATATTAGAACATGGGGTTATCCAGTGAAACTACATGGTAGGAAGCTGTTGGACAAAAAGCAAGTATTTTTTGCAATGATCCTTCCAATTTTGTAGACCTTGGGAGAACGGATACATTAGGGGCAATAGTCTGACATGACCTCCTGTCCATGTTTAACCTTAGATAAATTTATTAAAGGGCTTGTGTTATTGCATATAACTTTAAAATCTCCAATGCTCTTACATGAGTTTAGCAAATGGTATGTTTACAATGATGTAGATTAGGATTGGTGAACATTTGACTCTCTAGTTCTTTTTGGATTGGATCTCCAACCAGCCTTAATCAGTTTGCTATCCCTGCTGTGAGTCTTCCTGGAAGAAAATAACACAGAGAACATGCAGTATTTATAAGTGTGAGTTTCTGTTATAAAAAAAAACCAAACCAACTCCCCAGAGCCTTGCTGTATAGCCATGTAACTTCTGTATACCATTTTTGCTGAACATGTGATTTGGGGGGGAAAAACCCAGACCAAGTAATTCACATAGTAAAAACATTGTGAATCTTCTATACCGCTTGAAAGTTTCTTCCTAAATGTATATCAGGATGATTATTCCCCTTTTTGACTGTGTCTACTTTTCTTATGATTTACATTTTGGTGGTAAAACTTTTGTGCTTTTTCAACATACCAGGGAGATGGTACAGCAGAGTAATCAGCTTTCTCTTTTTCTTTCTGTTGTATTTTTTGCATATGCTCAGTAAGTGATTCTGGAGGCAGTTGCTGTCTACCTTGCCTGTTGTATGTAGGCAGCTACAGTGAAATCACCTAGAGTAGAATCCATTCTTGCCCAGGTCAGAGGCATTGACAACTGTATTATAGGTTTATGATACTTCTCTCCCCAGGCAGACTGTAATGTAAGCTAACCTCAAAGTTTCAGATGAAGTTTTGCCAAAGATTCCATGAGAAACTTAGGAATCTAAATGCTTTATTCATGGCTTCCTTTTTGCATTATTGACCAATCATTGCAGGGTAGATTTATTTTTATTTAAATAAATTAATGATAATTGAATCACCCTTTCCCTCTCTGATGCTATTTTTCCATCAGGTCCATGTTGGAACCCATATGTGGAACAACTCTGCCCGACGTGGAAGAAGACTCTCCATTGATAACCCCATGGCACTGATCAGTAGCGACCCAAAGAAGGTGCCAGAGATCTTTCCCAAGGATATTGTGCCGCCATCAGTCAACCTCGATCCTACAGCATGGAACCAGTATGCTGCTGTGCTCAGTAATGGCTTGGCCATGAAAACGAATGAGATCTCTGTGATCCAGAGTGGAGGCATTCCTTCCCTCCCAACCACAATTGGGGGAGGCCCAGCAATCAATGTTGCAGTGAATTCTTCCACAAGTTCCAAGATGGATGGTTCCCAGTCTGTTATTGTCGCAGAGATGGAGAAGCCCAGTAGCACTGCTGCAGACAATATGCCAAAACACCAGTTTCCCCACTTTATGGAGGAAAACAAAATTGCTGTTAATTAAAAACCCTGAAAACTTGAGAAGGCAGAAGAATTTTTTAAAAAGAAAAAAAACTATAGAAGCTTATATATAAATATATATTTGTAAGAGACTACACCTCAAGTATCCTTATTTTCGTATTGACGTGCAAATGATTCTATGGTTGTCTTTGTAAGAGTTGCCCAGAGTACAATCATGTTCCTGCTTTGCAGAAAACAAAAGAAAAGCCAGTGTAGGATTTTTCTGTGTTTGGAAAGATGCGGGTCTTGCAAAGTAGTTCTCACATGAATGACTTTAATCTGTAAAACCTGAGACATTTTGCAACATGAAGTTCCAAAGGTTATAACATTTACCTCATCTTTTGTTTTGTTTTGTTACTTACGTAAAAACCATTTGTGGCTTTGAGGAGAGTGGATTCAAATCCGTTGGTCATTAAGGGGATGTGGCACTCCGGGAATTCATGACTGATAATGTGGAAGCTTATTATGCGGGTAAATATCTTAGAATGTCACCCTTTTAGAGTAGAATCTAATTTTTTTTTGTTTCAGGGTTTTTAAAAAAAAGAAAAGATACGGTTTTGAATGTAATACTGCTCTAATGCCGGTTGGACACAAGTCTGGTTTATTCAGATAAATGCAGTTTAAAAGCATAATCACAATTTTTTAAACTGGCACTTGGAGTTGCTCATGATAAATCCTAAATAACAGGTGTTGATGACTGCTGCTTATTTAAATACTACATGGACATGTGCCGTGGGGTGTACCATCTGCATAACAGTGCCAGAATCTTGAGTTTTCACTGCAGTGGTTTCTCCACACTACACACAAAGGAACATGGGTCATGCATCAAAAGAGACTCAACACCAGGATGCATGAAAAAAGTGTGGGGAAGAATATTTTTGTAAATACTGTTGAAAGGGAATCGAATCCTTGGGAAGTGTTTTTGTTTTTTACTTTTCTGCCAGGAATCTCAGGTTACTGTGTTTTGAAAACATTTCCTTTAGGGAAAGGTGAACTTTCCTCCGTTGGAGCATTTTGGATCTTCGTGGAGTTTCATTTCCCACCTTCCATCCTTAAGATGTGTTTTTCTCAATTGGGTATTTGATAGAAAAGACATGTTCTGTGGGTGTTGTGTTCTTTTGTTTTAACATTTTCACTTTAGAAATTTGGGCTACAATCCACCCAGATGTTTACCTGTACCAAGCTCCATGTTCTAGTGCAGCGCATCTGACTCATTTCAATGGAATTTGCTCATGAGAAATTCTTGAGAGGGGCCTAAGTTTCCTTTTGGACTTTGTATGTGTTTGCATTAGGGGCGACCAAAATGAAACTCTGATTGTGTTGTATTGTATGAAGGTTACTGGGACAGCCCTCTGGATTCTTAAGTTATCTACCTCATTATTATTATTGTTATTGTTATTACTATTTTGTTCTTTTGTAGTGCTGAGTGTCTATTTTTCTATAAAATAACCACTGTATTGTACTTGAGATCCAAGCAGAGGCTACTGTGCACTATTTGAACCAAAACATAATATACTGGTAAGGATATATGAATATGTTATGCTGTGTGTGTTTGCGTGTGTGTATATCGGAGGGTTGTTTTGTGTTTGCTCTCCCACACCTTTCTTCTTTATAGCTGCAGGATCTCCCAGTGTGTTGATATAAAACTACATTGGAAAATGTAGCCAAGCATTTGGTATTAAAAGGACTTGAAAAAAATGTGGCTTTTGTTCTCACTTCAAAGTCCAGCTTTGCTCATGTGGAAGGCCCATGAAACTATGGATTTAAATTGTATTATTTTAAAAACCACCTTGCTTGTGTAATGCTGTTGCACCTGTATTATTTGTGTGTATGTATTTGTGTCCAATTGTTTTATTATTTTATTTTGCTTAGGATCAATTTTTGCCAAGTTGTGCCTTTCCTGCTGGACTTTGTAAAGTAAGAATACAATCTGTTTACACTGTAAAGTGGATCTTGTTACATGGAACATGCCAAAGGTGCATCCCAAGTGTCATGTCTGCATTGTGAATGTATGGACTTTGTAAGCAAATTCTGTGTAGTTTGGTTTTGATTTTATTTTTATTTTTTTGGACGATCTACTGATGCATTTCTGTTAATGATATGAGAATAAATCTGGGATGAGTTTTTCACACTGATGCATCTAACTTTCATTTTTGCTGCATTGCTTTGGCATAAATTAAAATGTGCCTTATAAACAGTGCTGTATTATTCTGTGCTAACAAAATGTGTGCACAGTCTGCTAGTTCTACAAGATGCTTAAATCATAGTATAGATCAGCAGTTTGAACGTGTGCTCCACGGAACCCTTGGGAGTTCCATGAAACATATAGAGGGGCTCCACGGGTTCCTCCTCTTCCCCCCCCAACCTTTCCCTCCTCTTTCTTGCACCTCCTCCTTCCCCAACTCCCTAGCCACCAAAAACCTTTTTCGCCACCTCCCTCACCACAAAAAAAAAATTTCCTGCCTCCCTCGTTGCCCAGATCCTTTCCTCCTCATTTTGCTTGCTTCCAAAAGCCTATTTCCCTCCCACCGCTCAGTGGGTGCTTTGATTGTGCTTTTCATACATGGCAGAAGGGGATTGGATTGGATGGCCCCTGGGGTCTTCCACTGAAATACTTTTAAGTTTATGTTGGTCAAAAGGTTTGCCCATGCCTGAGATAGATAGATATATAAACATTTCTTGGGGCTCCACAAGAAACTTTTACTTCAAAAAGGGCTCTGCAACTGAAAAAGTTTGAGAATTTCTGGTATAGATAATAGAAATTATACAAACTTCTTCAAATGTAAAACTTGATTTATGTAATTTACACTGTCACTCTTGCAATCCTTTTTAAGCTATCTTTCTAGCTTTGAGATGTTGGCAGATACAAAATTTGTAGCTTTTGGGAAGCTAAATACTCTTAATAACCCTCTAGATTAGAGGTTAGTGTTTTACATTGAGCCAAACTTCAGCTTCCTACCCAGCATGAAGAGTTCAACAATCTTGGAGGAGGTCTGTGATATGGAAGTATATACTACCTTACTAGAATATATTTTATTGCATGTCTATTCTTCCAAATAGTTAAAGATTGTTGGTTAAAGGTTAAAACAATAAAATAATATGAAACCCAGAAACATTAATAAAAAGACAGGATTAAGCAATAGCAAAAAGAACAACAGAGATATAATGCAAAGCTCTAGTACCATTTGCAGACCTAAACATCAGAAACATACAGTTCTTAACTGGCACTAAAAAGCGCATGACAATCCACTGCAAGGATCATATCTCACAGTTGGATACCAGCACCTCACCTTAATAACTACCCACTTGATAATAGTTCTGTTTTTCTTTTAAAAAATGACATAGCTTCCACACAAAGATGAAATGTGACTACACATGAACTACAGCTGGGAATAAGTTCTTGTACTCTGCGTAACTCCTCAGTTGGGATGCTATAAATTTATCTTCCCCAAATCCTTCTTGCTATAAAATTCATGAAATCCACATAAACCAGGACATATTACTAGGATGTGAAACAGCCTCACTCCAAAAGCCTGTGGCAGTGCAAACTTTATTGTAGTTTCTGTTAGCAAGTGCTGATGGATTTATGAAGACCTTCATTAAATGTCTGTTTAAAGGATATCCGCTATCACCCTCTTGTCTGAAGGGAGGGAGGGGGATAGAAGAACAACAAAAATCAAAGCCATCCCAACTGAACAGAGATACAGGTGTTAACAGTTTATTGCAGCCTGGTAGTGATTAACTGGCTGCAATTAATTGTCAGTGGTCTTGTTAGAACTTAGGCCCAAAGAAAAGATAAATATCACGTTCAGATTTGGGACATGGGTAATTTTTTTGTTACAGTAATCATTCCATTTTTGGCATCCAAGATCATCCAACTATTTCAGCTATTAAAAGAAGCATTTCTATTTGCGTTGTAATGCCTTTGTCTCTTAAAAGTACGGGAGCAGCTTGCCCTTCCATCTGTTTGTTGCACCTCTTTCTCTCTGTAGAAAGTGAAAATAATAAGCAAAGTCTGTTTATTAACAAGATTAAGATTTCCCCTTTGCTTGCTGTTGAAAACATTGGGACTTGAATGCAGTTTGTGAAACACTGCTGTAGGATGGATTATCTTAGGAAAGAGTAGAGAATACCAACACAACTAGCCTACTAGTAGCCTAAGCTGTGTAATGGCTTTATAAATCAAACATCTGTGCCTTAGTCTACTCCTATTTAGCAGGATAAGATAGAAATGAGATAGTAGAATTCTGAGATTGTAGAACATGTTGTACTGCATCAGAAAGTGGGTGGAAAAATCCTATTTTGTATAAAAATAAAACACTCCCAAGTCTAAAACTAGTGTGGGGTATTGCTATATTTTCTGTTTTATGTGCTAACTTTTTATTTGCAGAGGGCGACGTGTGTATATTTGTTTAGCGTGGAAACAAATCTCTCAAGAATTGCACTGCAATTTGATGTGGTACAACTAACTCTATGGCCTTGTGGTTTTTCCATGTCATTCTGCCTCATTTACAACTCATTAGTGATCCAGTAGTAACTGATTGTTTTCATGTTAGTGAACAGTGGATCCATTCTGAGTTTGGTTTGAACTTTTTAAAAAATCTGACAAAACCAATTAGGAAGACAGGTCTTAGCACTTTAAAAGTTCATACTAGAGCTCCAACCAGATTAAGAACCCTGCTGATACAAAAGCCAACATTTCAGTGGTGACAGAAAATAAAACTTACTACACTTTGGTGCCTAAACAAAAATCCAAGGAATTGTGAGAATGACTAGATTCTCTTCCTTGCCTGTCTGAACAATAGACAATCGACTTCCTGGCAAAGCCGCTGTCTCCATTCAGCCTACAGAAGGTCACTTTCTTTGTCTTTGAAAGTGGACTTTAGAAGCCACATCTTCCATTCAAGCACTGAAAACCCTCTGTGTGATCAAACTAATCTGAAGAGACAAACCAAGGATCTGCTTCGATTATAGTTTTCATTCCAGCTTTACTCCCACACCCACCCTCCAGCTTCTAATGGGTATGAGGATAGGATGTGAAGTATTTGTTCTTTGATAAGATTTATATGTCCACTCCCAGCTAGCAATTTACCTCTTCTGTACTAACTTCATTGTTTGTCTTCAAGGATGTGCAGCCCTTTTATTTTAAAAAAAGAGATTGAGAAATAGAACTAACTGAATCCAATTTATTATGTTTGAAGAAAGCAAAATGTTACACTTACAACACTGAATCATATTCATCCCCTTTTTTTCCTGTGGCAGAGTCCTATATTCTCTGAAATAGGAATTTTTCAGAAGTCACAAGAGTTCCTGCCTCCAAGAACACAGAGAAAGTTCCATCATTAGTTTGTTGTTAATTGTCATCAAGTCAACTTCAACCAATGGTAGCTCTATGAATAAGAGACCTCCAAGAAATTCTTAGTCGTCACCTTCTCTGCTCAGTTCTTGCAAACTCACAGCCATGGCTCCTCTAATTACTCAATCCAACTGTAATGCAGTCTTCCTCTTTTCCTACTGACCTACCCTTTGCCAAGCCTTTTCATATCTGCCAAAAGTACAACAGCCCCAGTTTAGTCCTCTTGACTTGTTACCTCCGTTCAGACTTGATTTGCTCTAGGACACATTCATTTGATATTTCAGCAGTCCATTGTATCCAGAGAACTCTCCTTGAGCACCACATTTCAAATGAGTTGATTTTCTTCCTCTCAGTTTTTTTCACTGTTCAGCTTTCATAGCCACATGGAAATTAGAAATTTGATGTCATGGACAATCTTGACTTCAGTATTCAATGATAAAGCTTTACACTTGAGGAGCTGCTCTAATTATTTCATAGCTGCCTTTCCAAAATCATGTCATCTTCTGATTCTTGACTATAGATAGGAGATTGATGTTAAAATCAACCTGTTATCATGGAACAGTAGTTCTCTTTCAATCTTAAAAATTACAATGGTTAGATAAAAGGAGAAGGAAGACTATACTGCCTTGAGCTCCTAAGAAAAGAATGACAGAAATGTTAACAAATATTTGAGAGTGTGTGTCTGGGATGAGTGTGTCATCACAGGGTTTTCATGGCAAACAACATTCAAAGATAGTTTATTAATGCTTCCTTCTATGCAGTAAAAGTCAGCTATGATGCCACTACCACTGCCTCTGAGAGATCCTCCTCCATGTCACCCCCACTGTTGCTGCTGCTGCCAAATAATTGTTTGGCACATTTTGTCTGGTTCCTCAGCAAAAGTATGCTTGATATGGAAAACTAACCTCCAACAGTGGTACTGCTAGCCTAGCCACTTGCCTCAGAGAAGCACACAGAAGGCAGCAGGAAAAAGGAAGACTACATTCCAGATGGATAGATTCACCCAAAGAAGCCAAGCCACAGAGTCTGCAAGACTTGAGCAGAGCTTTTGATAACAAGCTATTCTTGCAGATCTCTCATTCATAGGATCATCATAAATCAATGGGAACTTGTCAGCTGTTAACAAATCTTGGCTGATTTGCAAATCTTCCTGGCGTATAATACTATGATTTTGCCTGATTGTTTTTGGGAGGAACACATTGTGCATCTATCTGCTTTTGGAAGAAAGATGCAAGAACAAATATAACTGATCTTGATTTAAGTAGCTTAATTATAGAAGATTTATAAGCCAGCATGTTGCAATAGCTTGTACATTAGACTGACTCTGCAGACCAGGGTCTGAATCCCTGCTCAGCCATGGAAACCCACATCTTCAACTCCACTTTGAGTGGAGTTGTTCTCAATGGCTTTGAGGTGCTCAATGGCTTTGGAGTGCTCTGACTCTAGAAACTATCTGATTGTGGGGCATTTTTTCTTCTGCTCTTTTTGTGTGGAGCATTTTTTCTTCTTCTGCTCACCTCCACAGTCTTATCCTCATATTCCTAACAATATGTTTCACTTCTAAACTTCCTGGTCACACTGAGAAAAATATTGTCCTTGCCTATAACTCTCCTTTCTTTTTCATGTTACCTGTGAGAGCCAGATTTATCTCACAAGGACAAAGAGGTAAAAACTGGCAACTTACAAAACCAAGAGCAAGGTAGCATTAATCGTTACACAAAGTATGCTCTAATAATGCATCCAAATGAACTCAATCATAGCTACCAGCTCACTTTACTCATATAGATTAGTCAAAGGAAAGGGAAGATAGCACTTAAGCTATCTTCTATTTTTATCAATTTTATACTAATTTATGCAATGTTCCTGAAACAAAATAAATAAAACAATTTTATATTAAATGCTTTGGGGAAAAAAGTTGGGCACTGATAGGAACAGATGGGCAAAGGTTGTCGAGAATCAATGGGCAGACAGGAACATTAACTAATGGGAGTGGTGAAAGGATGCAGAAACCATTCAAATACTGTATATGATAGGATGACAGTCAGTCCTCCACATTTATGGGTTTGACTTTTGAAAATATGATGATTCACAAATTTGACTAATGTTACTTCTAGCAATCTAGGATTTTCTGTTTTCCTGAAGTTGACCAGAGTCATGTTGGAAGACCTAGAGATCCTTAGAAAAAACTGTTCTAGGTTGCCCTCTGTGATTCTATAGTCAACATCCTGCAGAGGTTGACCATGGAGTTATGCTGGAGGACCTAGAAATTCCTAAAGATGTTCTATCACATTAAAATGATTTTTTATTTGTGCTTTTTACACTTCCACAGGGCTCATATAGCCTTAACCCCAGTGACTGTGTTTGTTCTGGACCTATCTAAGTTAAAGCACACAATCTATTTACATAGTAATGAGTTGCTACTCCTAAATGGTTCCAGGATTGTCCCCTGAGTCATCTAGGCAGTTTGGAAGAGTAAAAATACTTTTCTCTCCAATACCAGAAATAGACTTCTGATCATTTTTGATTTAGGCTTCTGTTTTGATTTGAAGTTTTTGGAATTCTGTGTGCCCGGAACATCTAGGTGGGAAAAAAAAGCCTCTTGGACTCACTACAGTTGCCCAATCCTATCATAAAACAACTACCAGGCAATATTTCAGAGTAAAGAACTGACTAAACCATTTCTAAGAAATCCCTATGTAAAATTCATAAGCTCACAAGTGACTTGAAGGTCACACCATCAAACTCCACCCACTTCAACAGAGCTTAGAGAAGTACTGGTATCTTATTTGGGCCACAATTCCAAGAATCTTCAAGCCATCGTGGCCCTTTTTTTGTAGTCTGAAAAATGAACATTTCCAAGCTCTGCATCTGGGATAATAAAGCTATACTGTGTTATTTATTTATAACTTCAATTTATACATCGCCACTCCCAAAGGCTCGGGGCGGTTTACATACAAAACAATCATTCAACCATAGCAAAGTTAAAATGTTTCCATTAACAGATTAGCAGAGATCGAAAGCCTGCTGAAAAATATGGGTCTTACAGGCCTTACGAAAGGCCATCAGATCTTGTAAAGCCCGAACCTCATGGGGAAGGGCATTCCATAATGTAGGGGCAAGGATTGCAAAAGCCCTTTGTCTAATTGTCATTAGGCGGTAGTCCTTCAGGCTAGGAATTTCCAAGACGTTTTGCTCCTTGGAATTGAGTGATCTCTGGGGTTTATATGGGAAAAGGCGATCCCTTAGGTACACTGGCTCCAGACCATATAAGGCCTTAAAAGTAAGAACTAACACTTTGAAACTGATCTGGTGCTCAATCGGTAGCCAGTGTAGTTGCTGGAGAACTGGAGTAATGTGGCAGTTTGCTGGCTCCCCTGCGAGTAGCCACGCCATAGCGTTCTGCACCAGCTTGAGCTTCCGGACCACCGTCAAAGGCAGGCCAATGTAAAGAGCGTTACAGTAATCTAATTTTGAGATGACCGTCGCCTGGATCACCATAGCCAGGTCACATTGGGACAGATAGGGAGCCAGCTGCCTAGCTTGGCACAGATGGAAAAATGCTGCTCTGCTCACAGCGGAGATTAGAGCCTCCATTGTAAGCAGAAGGTCCAAGAGGACTCCCAGATTCATTACCAATGATGACGGACATAGCACCTCGCCATCCAGGGTAGGCAACTGGATCTCCCCACCGCCCGGGTGGCCCAGCCATAGGATCTCCGTCTTTGCTGGGTTCACCGTCAATCTGCTGGAACACAACCATCCAGTAACGCCCTCAAGGCACTGATGGAAATTATCGGGTACTGAGTCAGGCCGGCCCTCCATCCTCAGAATGAGCTAAGTATCATCAGCATACTGATGGCACTCAAGCCCAAAGCTTCGTACCAGCTGAGCAAGAGGTCGCATATAGATGTTAAATAACATATAGATATTATGAGGCTTTTGAGGGGAGATGGCTTCTCAGGAGTGTAACTATGAGGAGAAGAGCAAACAGAGGGTACAGCTCCCACCCATAAAAAAACCCCTCTGCCCACTTTTTTTTTCATCGTCCCCAAATTCCTTAACATTGCAGTAACTTAGAATTTCAATTTCCATCTGAAGAAGTAGGTATATGTTAATATTTGCCACAGCGTAGGCTTGGTGATAAGCCGATGTTATGAAGCTTCTTGGATAAACCAGAACGCTGAGTCAGTAGTACAAAAACAATTCTTTACTTACAAAAACAATCCACTTCACTCTACAGCACAATCTCTCCCAACACACGACAAGGACAGATTACACAGCTTTTATACAAAACGCTGAGGCACGCTGGCACAGACGTTCTTCGTCACTTCCCAAACTTCACAACCTGCTGGTTAACCCTTTCTGCACCAGCAGTGTACATTGCATCTTTGCTCTGATACAGCACCAGATATATATATATATATATATATATACAAATTCACATTTCACCACTATAATACACTCTATCCATTTCAACAGTATATTATATCCATGAATGTTCATGTTATTATTTTTTTAAGTCTTAAAGGTGCTGCTATATTGTTGTTATTTCTTCAGTCGCTTCTGACTCTTTGTGATCTCATGGACCAGCCCACGCCAGAGCTCCCTGTCAGCCGTGGCCACCCTAGTTCCTTTAAAGTCAAGCCAGTCACTTCAAGGATACCATCCATCCATCTTGCCCTTGGTCTGCCCCTCTTCCTTTTCCCTTCCATTTTCCCCAGCATCATTACCTTCTCCAATCTTTCCTGTCATCTTAATATGTGGCCAAAGTATTTCATCTTTGCCTGTAATATCCTTCCCTCCAGTGAGCAGTTGGGCTTTATTTCCTGAAGTATAGTCTGGTTGGGTCTTCTCGTGGTCCAAGGCACTCTCAGAATTTTCCTCCAGCACCACAGTTCAAAAGAGTCTATCTTCCTTCACTCAGCCATTCTTATGGTCCAGCTCTCACATCCATAAGTTACTATGGGGAATATCATTGCTTTAACTATGCGTATTTTCATTGCCATTGTGATATCTCTACTCCTCACTATTTTATCGAGATTGGTCATGGCTCTCCTCCCAAGAAGTAAATGTCTTCTGATTTCCTGGCTGCAGTCCGTCACTGCCGCCACGTCCCGTCCCCCCCTATTTGCCAGTTATCAATAAGTCTGGTGGCCATAATCTTGTTTTTTTTATGTTTAAATGCAACCCAGCTTTTGCACTTTCTTCTTTCACCTTGGTCAGAAGGCTCCTCAGCTCCTCCTCACTTTTAGCCATCAAAGTGGTGCTACGTTACTTCTCCCTTTTTAAAAGTTCAGTTGAACATTTTGAAATAGAGCTCAGACATCCAAAGAAAAGGGGAAGAAAAGTTGCCTAGAAAATGTAAACACTGCAAACCCAAGAGTTTAGGGTTTCCAATGTTTCACTCTCTACTAATCTCGAAATTTGGGGACTTAATGCAGTGTTTTTCTACCTTTTTTGAGCCATGGCACACTTTTTACATTTACAAAGTCCTGGGGCACACCACTAACCAAAATGACACAAAATGACACTCTAACACAGTAATACATATAGTTAATATGTTTTTATATGTATTTATACACACAGTGTGAAACCTGGGCCTGTTTCGATGAACACAACATAGATATCCTGGCAGGAATGGCAGAAAGACACACACAAAGGTCCTGCGCAACAGCTGGGAGTTAATAGTTCACCCGCAATCAAAGAGCATTCTGAACTCCACCAATGATGGAATGGAATCAAATTTCCCACACAGAACTACCATAACCAAGAGAAAATACTATAAGAGTTTGGTGGGTATTGACCTTGAGTTTTGTAGTTCACCTATATCCAGAGAGCACTGGGGGGGGGGGGCGGGCAAGTCTGCGCAGTAGCGCCCGCACGGGTCACGTCTTCCTCCCTCCCCCCTCCCACAGAAGCGGCAGCATGAGCAAAGTGAGACAAAGCAAGCAGAGCGAGGCTAGGAAGAAGGGAGCCCGAGTGGAGAAGAAAAAGTGTTTGGCAGGAGAAGGAAGAAAGGGTATTGGAGGTTCCAATTTCCCATGGCACACCTGAAGATCACTCACGGCACACTGGTTGGGAAATGCTGACTTAATGGATAGGGGCAATCATTGGGGAGCAGAATTCATATATACCTCTCAGGTGTCAATTAATCTTTGTGCCAAAAGTGTGGTCCCATCAAGGAGCACTGAAGGGGGAATTTGGGGGTGTGGATTCAGTTTTGCTTTCCCAGGGGAGCCTGGAGCCTCTGAAGTGAGTGGGGTGCTAAAGGAGGAGGAGAGGGCAGAACTGAAAGGCAAACATCCAGCCTCTATGCAGACACCCCCAGAAATGAAGACACTTCCAGATTGTGGATTTTCATTGTCCAATGGCTTACTGTCAGGACATTCTTCCTAATATTTAGGTGGAATCTCTTTTCTTGTGGCTTAAGTCTCTGGACAGGCATGTAGCGGGGTTGGGGGGTGGGGTTGGGAATGGAGGGGCTCATTCCCCCCCCCCCCAATTCTCAGAGTGGTCCACAAGAAGGCCTTACTGCTACATTATTTAAACTGTTATGTGTATTCATATCATGATCTGATCACTATACTCAATATATCCCATATGCATGGGGGTATTGGGATAATGATACAAAAGGTTTGCTAGGGTAGATCCTCTCTCACTCAGACTCAGCCCCCCCCCCCCCCCCAATCAAAATCCTGGCTACGGCCCTGTCTCTGGAGCAGCAGAACAAGCTTGCTCCACTTTCAACATGGCATCTTTTCAAATACTTCAACATGGCCCCTCTAAGCCTTCTTTTCTCCAGGATAAACATGCCCAGTTCCCTTAACCTCATAGGGCAGGGGGAGCCCCCAGTGGCGCAGTGGGTTAAACCCTTGTGCTGGCAGGACTGAAGACCAACAGGTTGATGTTTCGAATCAGGGGAGAGCGCGGAGGAGCTCCCTCTGTCAGCTCCAGCTCCCCACATGGGGACATGAGAGACACCTCCCACAAGGATGGTAAAACATCAAAACATTCAGGCATCCCCTGGTCAACATCCTTGCAGATGGCCAATTCTCTCACACCAGAAGTGACTTGCAGTTTCTCAAGTCGCTTCTGACACACACACACACACAAACACACAAAATAGGGCAGGGACTTCAGATCTTTTACCATCCAAGGATATCAGCTAGAAGTGCCCCTTGTTCAGAAATGTTCCAGCTTGATCAATATCCTTTTTGAATTGTTTTGCCCAGAATTGGACACAGTATTCCAGATGAGGCTTGACCAAAGCAGAACAGAATGGGGCTCCGACTTTGCAGACACTCACCCTCATCATAGGACATCCCTCATGGCTGAGTATGATCGTCTTCCAGTGGTAGAGTCTTGGCAGTGGTGTCGGTAAGTAACTGTTACACTCTCCCTGAAGACACAGGTCCGCAGCTTGGGAGTTCACCTGGATTCATCGCTGAGCCTTGAAACCCAGGTTTTGGTGGTGGCCAGGGGAGCTTTCACACAATTAAAGCTTGTGTGCCATTTGTGCCTGTACCTTGGGAAGTCAGACTTGGCCACAGTAGTCCATAAGCATGTTGCAGTAATCTATTCCCGAACAGAGTACTGCAACATGCTCTATATAGGGTTGCCTTTGGAGACTGTTTAGAAGCTCCAATTAGTCTAACGGGTGGCAGCCAGACTCCTCACTGGAATGGTGCATAGGGAGCGCACCACCTCTGTTATGCCAGTTCTAATGGCTGCCAGTCTGCTTCTGAGAACAATTCAAAGTGCTGGCTTTAGCCTATAAAGCCCTAAATGGCCCTTGCCTGTCCAGGTGTATCTCCCTCTATGAACCATGTCAGGGGTTAAGATCATCCGGGGAGGTCCTGCTCTTGATCCCACCCCCTTTGGAGGTGCAACTAGTGGAGACGAGAGACAGGGCCTTCTCAGCGGTGGCCCCTCGGCTGTGGAACTTCCCAACAAAATTAGATCAGCACCCTCCCTTCTGGCCTTCAGAAAAGAAGTAAAAACTTGGCTATGAGACCAAGCCTTTGGGCAGTAAGCAATGCAAGAAATGATCTGGGATTATGTGCAATTGATATTTGAAACAGCCTTAGACCATGATTACTGCATTATGTGATTTTAACATTTATATTAATATGCTTTTAACTCTATATTTTAACACTTAAAGGTAGGTTTTATGATATAAAGTAATGATAAAGGTTTCCCCTTGACATTAAGTCTAGTCATGTCCAACTCTGGGTGTTGGTGCTCATCTCCATTTTTAAGCTGAAGAGCCTGCATTGTCCGTAGACACCTCCAAGCTCATGTGGCCGGCATGACTGCATGGAGTACCGTTACCTTCCAGCCAGAGCGGTACCTATTGATCTACTCACAGTAGCATGTTTTCAAACTGCAGAGGTTGGCAGGAGCTGGGGCTAACAGCTGGAGCTCACCCCACTCCCCATATTTGAACTGGCAACCTTTTCAACAGCAAGTTCAGTAGTTTAACTCACTGTGCCACTGGGGGCTCAATCTAACCGATAGTTATATGTTATTGTTGTTTTATGTTAGGTTTCATATGTATGTGAGGCATTAAATATTGCCATAAGTATATTGGAAACGGCTTTGAGTCCATCTGTCCTGTTCCCCCCCATCCCCCAGGTGAGAAAAGAAGTATACAAGTAATTAAATAAATAAATATTCTGTATCTGTGTGACCTTTCGCAGTGAGGACACACATTTCCTGATAGGAGGCGATTCCAACAAGGTTTGGCTTGATGGCAGGTTTCTCCTACAAGTGGGAGCCCCCATTGGCGCAGTGGGCTAAACCGCTGAACTGCTGAACTTGATGACGGAAAAGTTGCCGGTTTGAATCCAGGGAGCAGGGTGAGCTCTCGCTGTTAGCCGCAGCTTCTGCGAACTTAGCAGTTTGAAAACATGCAAATGTGAGTAGATCAATAGGTACCGCTCTGGTGGAGAGGTAACAACACTCCATGCAGTTGTGCTGGCCACATGACCTTGGAGGTGTCTACGGACAACGCAGGCTTTCTGGCTTAGAAATGAAAATGAGCACCACCACCTCCCCAGAGTCGGACAGGACTGGACTTCATGTCAGGGGGAAACCTCCAAATCCACAGCAGGGTTGGGAACAGCTGGCCTCCAGTGAGAACTCGCAGTGCCAGGGCTTCCCAATTCTTCTAGGTGTTTATGCCATATCATTGTTTTGAATCTCTTCCCAGGCAGCCTGGAGTCGCGTGGGCTTTCTAGGCTGCTGCATGGGCCCCTGGGCTCTTGTTCAGCTTGTGGTCTCTGATGAGGCTCCCGGCTCCCTTCGGCCTGCGCTGTTGCCAAGCCCGGCTAAGTGGGGGCGCCTCAATGCCGCCCAATGGTGGGGGGCCAAACGAGGGGGGCCGCCCGGCGTCGTGGTGGTGAGCGTCCTCCACGTTACCTGCACGTCTCCTCCGCCCAGCCCGGTCCTCCTTGGCGGCGGCGCTGCTGCTGCTTCTGTCATCGGAGGCTGGGCCGAGGAGGCAACGAGGCGGAGGCGGCAGGCGCAGCGAGGCTGGGCGGGTGGGAAGCCGACCCCCCCGCTCTCCTCCTCCTCCTCCTCCCGCCTGCCTTCCTCTCGCCTGGCTAAGCAGCCGACGCGGCCATGACCGACAACATCCCCCTGCAGCCGGTCAGGCAGAAGAAGCGGGCGGACAACAAGCACCGCGGCGGGTAAGGCCTCCTTCCTTCCTTCTCCTACCGGGACCCGCCGTCTCTGGGGCTGCCCACCCAGCCTTCGCGGAGGCGCCTCGGTTCCCAATGAGACCAAAGCGAAGAGGAGAGAGGCTCAGTCCCTCCGCCACCCCGGGCTTTCTTGGGCGGAGGGGGAAAGGGGGGCTGGTTGGCTCGAGCAGGGCGGGGGGGGGTGCATTCCCAGCCTTCCCAGTGAGGACGGAGAGGAGGAATTCTCCCCACAGACCTCCTCCCCCAGCCCCAGCTCTCCTTCAAGCGCCTTCCCTTTGGGCTTTGCCTTCCATGGGTTCTGAGGCCTCCCCGCTTCCCTGCTTCCTTCTCCTAGCCAGACCCAGAGAGAGAGAGGGGGGGGGGGAGTCAGCTTGGCCGGGATGTCACTCCGCGCGGCCTGGCCTTGGAGGGAGGGAGGGGCGGGAAACCATTCGGGCGGAGCGACCCTCTGGATACGGGCAGGTCTCGTCTCCCCCGGGGAGGGTGCCTGCTCTGAGGATGGCGAGAGAGAGAGAGAGAGAGAGAGAGAGAGAGAGAGAGAGAGAGAGAGAGAGAGAGAGAGAGAGAGAGAGAGAGAGAGAGAGCCCTCCCCAGTCTTGAGAAAGGACTGAAGCGGCGGAGGGAATGGGAGCTGACAGGTTGCTCCTGACGCCATTGTCTGTGGCACGCCCAGGCTTCGCGGCTAGGAACCGGGAATGGAAGAAGGAAGGCAGGAAAGAAGGCGCAAAACGGTGGCTAGGTGCTCTCTGTCGCAACTGGGGGGTCTTGTTTCCCTCTGGGTGCGATCACCACCACAATACAGAAGCGGCCACAAACCTGGGTGCTCTGGGTGCTTTTAGAGTTTCCCTCCCCTTACTGGGCAGTGTCTAGAGAAGGCCTGAGCAAATGTGGGCCCTCCAGGTGTTTTCTTCTTCAGCTCCCCCCATTCCTAACAGCCTCAGGCCCCTTCCTCTTCCTTATCCCTTTCCTTTTCCGCTTAAGCGGCTGAGGGGGGAAATGAAAAGGCCTGAGGCTGTGAGGAATGATAGGAGTCGGAGTCCAAAACACATGGAGGGCCCAAATTTGCCCATGCCTGTTCTAGACACTGCCCAGTAAGGGAATGGAGGAGGTAAAATCCTAAAAGCATCTGGCTGCTTCTGTATTGTGGTGGTTATCACACCTAGAGGGAAACAATGACCCCCAGTTGCGACAGAGGCCACATTTGGTGAACTTATTACTTCATCACACTAGAGCAGGCGTGGGCAAACTTGGGCCCTCCAGGTGTTTTGGACTCTAACTCCCACAATTCTAGTGTGATGCTCTAGTGTGATAAATCCACTTTAAATACGGTTTCTGCCTCCTGCACAATTCTGGAGTTTGCAGTTTAACGATTCTGTTAAAGGCTCCTCCCTAAACTACAAACCCCAGAATTCTGCAGGAGGTAGTAACCAGATTTAAAGTGGATTCATTCTCTATTGCGATGAGGATTGAATGACCCCTTCCTAAACTGCAGACCCCAGAATTCCAGAGGATGCCACATGACAGTTCAAGGGGCCCATAGCATTGTCATCCAGTGGTGTGAAAGGGCCCCAGCTCAGTCCATAAAGGCCACAGTGGAGCCACTGGGGCGTTTCCCCTGGTGGTGTTTTGTGTTTCCTGATGGCATCTCTTAGGAACAGGTGCTTGATACTTCCTGCTCTTCTATTGTTATTGGTTTGAGCATTGGGTCAGCTCCTTTAGACCAGGGGCCCTCAAACGTTTAAAGCAGAGGGCCGGTTCATATAGTTTGAAATAAATTGCATTGTTTTATATGTGCATTTAATTTTAATTTTTAACTTAAGTGTATTGTAACTCTTTGTTGTCCAAAGGCATTGAATACTTGCCATATGTAAGCTGCCTTATTTATTTATTTATTTCAGGATTTTACCCCGCTCTTCTCAACTCCCAAAGGGGGACTCAGAGCGGCTTACAGTAAGGCGCAATTCGATGCCCACACAGTAACAATATAAGACCCCAGAACCCTTCAACAATTAAAATACATTAATTACCTAAACATCATACGCATTCATTCCAGATTAAAACAATGTTCTGTCCATAAAAGCATTGGCCCTATTCATCCACTTTCCATTAAAATCCCATCTAAAGTGCTGCCTTGTGCTGGTGTGCAAACGCCTGTTCCCACAGCCAGGATTTTACTTTTTTCCTGAATGCCAGGAGGGATGAGGTGGATCGTACATCGATAGGGAGCGCATTCCACAGGCGGGGAGCCACCACCGAGAAGGCCCTATCCCTCATCCCCACCAGCCACATTTGAGAAGTAGGCCTTGAGTCCCCTTCAAGGTAGATAAAGGTGGGATACAAATAGGGTAAATAGAATAAATAAAAACACGAACGCATTCCTATGCACACTGCACATATCTTATTTGTAGTGCAAAAAAGAGGAAAGAATAATACAGTAGTTACAATGAAGAACAATTTCAACTTAGCAGTATTTCAATGATAAGTGTGGCCTGCTTTTAGTGGATGAGATAGTCAAGTGAATTAGAATTGTTGTTGTTGTGTGCATTCAAGTTGTTTCAGACTTAGAGCCACCCTAAGACTAAAGTATAGTCCAGGGTGGGGTAAATAGCCTTGGAGGGCTGCATTGGTGGACTACTGCTATTAATTAGGAGAGTGGTGTTTTGTTTTCTAAATGGTATCAATAAAGGCGTGTTTTCACCATGGAAAAAACCTTGTCCATGAAGAGGGCTCTTTTATTGGATGGGTTTTTTTTTCAGATATAGTGCTTTGCAGGGGTTCATTTCTGAAAAGGTAATTGCAGGCATGAAGAACCGAAAAAACTGCTTTATACTGAGTCAGGCCAGGCTGTTTTCAACTCTGGCAAAATGGCTTTTTGAAAGGCTACCAGGAAATCCTTAGTTTGTGTAGGAAAAGAATAAGGTCTCCTTATAGGTTGGTTGAATAATGAATCTAGGAAGCTCATTGGCTTGAGTTTGCAAGATCCGAGTGAACTGTTGATGACTGGCACTTTCAAAAGTCTCCTATTGCCATAAATCAATATCAACGTGATGTCAAATAGTTGTATTGCCTGATGGTCTTCCCTTCAAACAAAAACAATCCCTGCTCCTCCATAGTTCCCAAAGGCAGATGCAATACTTATCTTGAAATCATATGTATTATTTAGAAGGCCTGTATATTACTAGTGAAGTTGGAGATGAACCATTCATCTTGGTCCCTTTGCCCATCTTCCTTGTTACATGAGGCACCTTGATCTTGACCTCTGTAGCCAATGGATTCCAAATATGGTACATATGAATGGGTAACTTAAAACTCTTTAGTTGTTTTGGAATTACAACTCAAACGGTCTTTCATAATTTGTTGGGCTGACTAGCACTGATGGGAGTTGCAGTGTAACTAATCAAAGGGTGAAACTGCATTCACATTTGCAACTGTTTCCTTAAATTTCTATTCATTTATCTTTTTATCAAATACAACATAGAAGTATATTTTAAATTAACATTCAAGATAGTTACCAGGCTAGTGATACAAAAGCATATGCCAATTTCGATAGATAGATATGGTTGCATACAATCTTAAAACTTTCTTTGAATAAGCATTAAAAAACATATGCCAATAATACAACAATTAACTAAACCCACAGTATCTGTCTTCTGTTGTTGAATGTCCTGATTATCTGGGTCTCAAGTTTATATTTCCAGATAATTATAAAGCGGATTATTCCCAGTCCTGTTGTAACGCGGACTATTCCCAGTCCTTGTGCCTGCACTGGGGTGAAGTCCCGGATAACTAACAAAATTAATCTTTGGTTGTCTCACACCCACAGATGCATGGTTGTTTCTTGTGATTGTCTGTGATAGCAGCAAAGGCAGGTCCCTGTGTGCAGGGAGCTGGTGCCTACAGCTTGTAAGGTTGGGGCACATTTTTTCGGGCCGTTTTGCATTCAACGGCGCTTCTTCGGGGCATATTCTAGCGTTCTTCACAGACGTTAATATACAGCAACAACCAAAATCCCCATATGAAAGCAATCTATATGGAACGCATGAACCACAAGTAAGCATGCAATACCATGGCTATGTATACAATGTTATCTTATGAAAATGTGGTTTATACATACCTAGAATTACTTGTACATGAACATCATTAGATTCAATTTCCAAGGGCTGGATACAGCAAATAGTATTCATACAGTGGAACTAATTATAGTAACACAACTGGGTGGAGTTAATTGAGTTAATTGAGTGGAACCATTGTACATGGTTTCATGTATCCAGGGCCTCACTTATGTACTTAGGGCAGTGGTTCTCAACCTGTGGGTCCCAGGTATTTTGGCCTACAACTCCCAGAAATCCCAGCCAGATTACTGATGTTAGGATTTCTGGGAGTTGAAGGTCAAAACATCTGGGGACCCACAGGTTGAGAACCACTGACTTAGGGCATCCAGTACAAGCTACAACCTCTTCTCAGTATCTCCATTGTTTGTTTGTCCCATTGAAAATAATAGGGTTTCCTATTGTCTGCGGTTTCATATATCTACATGAAGTCTGAGAACATATTCTCCCTGGATATGAGTGGGTGAGTGCGCCATACTATATTTTGTCATTAGAAAGTCAAATATATTGTGGTCTTTCTGTGAACCACCTGTGTCTTTCTGTGACCAATTGGATCGCTCCCAGCTGATGTTTACAATGTAAGGCTTATGGAAGAAAAATCATGAAGAATGTTTAACTCATCTGCACCCTATACATTCTTTTTAAGGGTGTCTCTGGTCACCCTCATGTTATACAACTAAGTGTTTCCCCATATATATATATATATATATATATATATATATATATATATATATATATAATATCTCATTAATTTGAGTGTCCGAATCTTCTGCTCGTGGAAAAGGGGATTGTTCCAACCTGTGTGTGCCTCCCCTCCTCCCACATGAGCTTATAATGCCAGAGCAAGTAAATCAGAGATGGAATCATAAAATCCTCCAGATGTTATTAGACTTAAAATCCAAGTGGCCCTTGCTTGTAAAGACATTACAGATGCTATTCAATGAAATCTTTAGGGCCTCATGATCCCCATTCCTGTTTTAAATCAAAGACTTTAAATGATAGTGTAATATAATATATGCTAAACATATAGTTCATCACCAAACACTTCCCTTGTTTTTGTGGTAAGATGAAAGCTTTTGTCTGCCATGAGAGTTTTGCAATGGAAAGAAATCACCAGTGCCTGGTGCTACTGTTCAGTGAATATGTATATGAGGTAGACTGTAGGATGTGTCCAGTATCCGTGTTTCAAGCCTTGGAATAGAGCCAACATGTATACAACTTGTACTCAAAACATTTATTTCTCTGTGACTGTGCCTTCCAAATAATGCACTGAGAGAGTGTAAGTACATATGTTCTGCTTCAGGTGCATTTGCAGATACAGTGGATACAGTGATGAGATGATTCTCTCCCTTCACATCTTCTATAGCAGTGGTTCTCAACCTGTAGGTCCCCAGGTGTTTTGGCCTACAACTCCCAGAACTCCCAGCTGTTAGGGTTTATTAGACCGAAGACATGTTGACTTGGCAAAAGTGTGTATTCACTTGCATGTATTTATTTATTGTACAGACACATATGCATATATTTATTAGGTATTTACTACTTTTATATCCTGCCATTCCTACAGTGAACATTTACAACTCTCTACCCTCCCATTTTCACAATCCTATCAGAAATTGATTGACCATGCACACCTAGTGAGTTTCATGATTCGGAGGAGATTTGGACCTTGATCTCGCAGTTTCATCATACCACACTGAATCTACACATGGACATGCATACAGGGAGAAGTGGTCAAATTTTAGTCCATAAAGAGGAGGATGACACACAACAAAATATTTAAAGTCAGATTTAATTGAAGGGCACTTTACAAACTACTGTAGGTAAATAGCCTAGTACTAATCATTATGTACAGTACCTCTAGTGAGATCAGATCCCACAATTTTAATTGTATTCATTTAAAACTCATCTTGCTTTCATGAAAGCACAGCATAGGGAAGGCAGGAACTGATTGATCTTGCTGATATTGTTGAACTGTGATTCTTGACATTCTTCACCATTGGCCATGCTAGCTGTGGTTAATGAGAGCTGCAGTCCAACCTGGGGGTCACACATTTCCTTCCCATGTTGTAAGCACATGGGGGTGAACTAATAAAAGATTAGTCTGAAAATGTATGCCCTTTATATATCTTTAAACAAATGAGTCTGGTCTATGGGAGATTGTATTGGGTCCTCATGCACGCTTCCTCTGAGCTTCCAATAGGAAGAGCAGTAAAGCACTATTAAATTCCATTGATTTTGGTGATGGATTTGAGTATGTTTATTGATTCCATTATTCCATCACATCCCTCATGATTGATTCTGGCTTGCTTCAGTCATAACAGGAAACCAATATTTCCCCATCAACTCTGAACCATTTGTGTTTTAAAGACAAACATGCTCACTTTTGGTGGATTTCTTTGAAAATATAGTGTAATATCTCAATGTGTGTTTACTGATGGCATTGTACTGATGGCATTGTGCAGAACTTGAAAAGAAGGTTATTTTGGACTATAACTTTCAGAATTCCCAGGCAGTTGTGTTGGGGGGTGCTGGGAGCTGTAATCGTACAGTATAACTTTTCTGTACTCTGACCTTACTGTGTATCTGTATGTAATTCTTTTGAGTCCTGTTGATTTACTTTTTCCAATGCTTGTGAAGAGGTAGCTAAAATTGCAACACACCTTAAGTAAAAATTGCAACAAAACAGGCAAGAGGGACATACAAATGCGAGGCAAAACATAATTGGAGGATGGAGGCACTCCAAGCATGAGTCCAATAGTAATGATAGATGAAGAGGCCAGAGGAAGGGGAGAGGGGAAGAAAATCCTAGTACTTAGGTGAAAGAGAAACCTGAAGAATGCTTGTAGAAAGATAGGAATGCAGTGTTTGAGGGAGAAATGAAAAAGCCAGGGAACAGTGGTGGCTGATGATTTCCTTCTCAGTGGGGAGATTAATGTGTTTCAGATTTTAGATTTGGAAGGACTTCTGTTGAATGGCTGACACCTGAACTCGGTTGAAGAGTCTTCATAGACCACAAGCTAAACACGGGTCAACAGTATGATGACACAGCTAAAAAAGCCAACACTATTCCAGGCTGCATCAGTAGGAGCACAACTTGTGAGCAGTAAGGGGCCAAAATTAGATAGGCCAAGCCCTTGGGGACACAAATAGGTTTTAGCACCTAACTTGCCAAGTAAGGTATAATGATTAATTAGGATTGTTGTTGTTGTTGTGTGCCTTCAAGTTGTGTCAGACTTAAGACGACTCTAAGGTGACTGTATCACAGTTTTCTTGTCAATATATATATTCAAAAGGGATAAGCCTTTGTCTTCCTCTGAGGCTAAGATAATGTGACTTTCCTAAAGTCACCCAGTGGATCCAGACCCATAGTCTTCCTTTCTTCTTCCTCAGGCAGGTGGAGGGCGGCTGCAAGAAAAAGGGTTTCATGGGCTATGGCAGGGCTGTCCAACTGGCGGCCCCGGGGCCGTACACGGCCCCCTAGCCTGTTGGACACGGCCCCGCCTCCCCCCCCCCGGCCGCCATTTTTTTAAAAAATGTAAATTTTTTAAAAATAAATGGCGGTCGGGAGGGGCGGGGCCGGGAGGAGGAAGCGCGCCAGCGCCTCCGCCCGGCACCGCCCTCTTCGTCCCCTCCCTCGCCGGCGCCTATGCAAACCGGTTTGCATCGGCGCCGGTGAGAGAGGGACAAGGGGCGGTGCAGGGAGGAGGAGCCAGCTCTCTTCCTCCTCCCTGCCCCGCCTCCTCCTCCTTCCTCCTCCCCACCGCGTCGGGCGGCGATCTCTCAGCGGCGGGGAGAGAGGGTGAGCCGTGGGGAGAGGCTCCCCCAGCTCGTCCCTTCCTCCTAAGGCCGTGACATGCCGGCTTCCTCAGAAGGGCGATTTCGGTTGCTTCGCCCTTCTGAGGAAGCCGGCATGTCACGGCTTTAGGAGGAAGGGACGAGCTGCGGGGGAGCCTCTCCCCGCGGCTCGCCCCTCTCTCCCCGCCGCCGCGGCCGGAGATCGCCGCCCGACGCGGTGGGAAGCGGTGCGAGCGGGGAGAAGCAGGAGTGGCTACGGAGGAAGCCGGCTGCCTTCTTCCCCTGTAGCCCCTCCTGCTGCTCCCGCTCGCCCTGCCGCCCGGGATCCGAGGAGCAGTGCGAGCGGGGAGAAGCAGGAGTGGCTACGGAGGAAGCCGGCTGCCTTCTTCCCCTGGAGCCACTCCTGCGTCTCCCGCGCCTGCCGCCCGGGATCCGAGGAGCAGTGCGGCGGGGAGAAGCAGGAGTGGCTACGGAGGAAGCCGGCTGCCTTCTTCCCCTGTAGCCACTCCTGCTTCTCCCGCCGCGCCTGCCGCCCGGGATCCGAGGAGCAGTGCGAGGCGGGGAGAAGCAGGAGTGGCTACGGAGGAAGCCGGCTGCCTTCTTCCCCTGTAGCCACTCCTGCTTCTCCCCACTCGCGCCTGCCCCCTGGGATCCGAGGAGCAGTGCGAGCGGGGGGAAAGAAGAGGGGCTACATGAGGGTGCGGCCCCTCCCCTCGCCCCGCCCCCTGCGAGAGGCCCCGCCCCCGCTCACTGATCACCTCCGGCCCCCCAGGTGATCAGTGACACTTCTTCTGGCCCTTGGGTCGGAAGAAGTTGGACAGCCCTGGGCTATGGGATAGTGGCTGGGGCAAGCAGCAGCATGGGAAAGGGGTGGGGGAATTTCAGGAGGTGGCAACGCTTACAAGTGGCTTGTGCGGACTGCAGACCATATGTTGTACAGAGCTGGTCTAGATCAAGGATAGTAATAGTATCATCACTCTATTCTGCTTTGGTCAAACCTCTCCTTGAATATAGTGTCTAGTTCTGTGCACCAAAATTCAGGAGAGCTATTGCCAAGCTGGAACATCTTCAGAGAAAGGTGATCAAAATGATCAAGGTTTTAGAAGTCAAGCTTTATGAGGAATGACTGAGGGAGCTTGAAGAAGAGAAAGTTAAGAGAGGGCATGATAGCCATGTTTACATATTTTAAAGGAAATCATTTTGAAGATAGAGGAAGCTTGTATTACAAGCAGGCTAATAGCCCTGACAGATGCTCTTTGCTCTAGGCCCAAGAATACAGTTCCGCAGTTAGAAACTGCACCTTCCTTGTAGACTCTGCCCTGTCATGTTTTCAACATCTGCTTTATGGTTTTTATTATGGACTTACTTTCAAGCCAGGCTGCCAGCAACCTAATGAAGTTCTGCAGGCTTCAAGAACCACAGTCTCAGTTTGGAATCGCTTTTAAAAACATTCTGGAAATGAATAATAAATGCAAAAAACCTATTTGTCATGTTGTAGGAAGGCCTAGAGCTTGGTGATAGACAGTAGATTCTTTTCATGCATTGAGTTCCAGATTCTCTTGGATGAAATGGATGTCCAGCACTTAGGCTTACAACATTCCTGTGTTTGAGAGTGATAGCTACTGTAGGTGGAATAAATATATTTATTCATCCCCCTCCCTCTCTCTCTCTCTATATATATATATACATACACAGAGAGAGAGGGGGGGGAGGGGAGGGAGGGGGGGTGAACAAATGGTCTGACTTGGTATAAAGAATTGGCACATATCAGAGCAGGCCTATGAAACTGATTATCTACGAAGGCATTTGAAGCCAACTACCAGGTGTTGTGGCTGTTACTAAAATGAAATCCTTCTTGCCTAAATTGGAGAGGAAAGTACTGGGGTGATGAAAACTGGCCAAGAACTTTGCTAGTGTTTGTCTTTGTGGAAGTCACATTTCCCTTCCCTAGAAGTCTTTTTATATTACCCTATATTTGTGTGTTTGCAAAGTGTAGACGTCTATTTGCATGTAAAAGTCTGGATGGCAGTAGTTGTCAACTGAGAAGGGTGTCATGGAGAAAGGTGAGTTGGAGCTTTTTTTGCCAATGGAAGATTCCCGATCTTCACAGTAATCTAGCTCAGCTACAACTGTGGCCTTCCAGAGTTTAAAAACAGTTCACTTTGCTTTTTGCAATCTTGTGTACATAGCAAATTTAGCAGGATGATTTAGTAAAGCTCTTTTCCTGTTTCTTCACTTAAAAAGCAGTACATGGATGCAAATTGGATCAGAACTACTGTAGTAGAGACACATGTTTTAACTATCTCATATTATTTGCTTGATTTAAATCCCCACAACAGCTGCTTTTAATTTTCCAGGAGGAGAAAGGCATGTAAACGTAAAAGAAATATGCTAAACTAGTACTATGTTCTCATAGTGGTCATAAAGTTGGATATGTGAGAAGTATGCAAGCTGGACTTGTGTGCAGTAGTATCCTCCACATTAGAACTGGTTCTTGGAGAAGTATATATCCATCAGGATGAGAAGGCACAAAGAGCTCCATCCTCCGGGAATTTGTGCAGTGCTCTTTTAAAGCCATGCACACCCAGCTGCGATTTAGTAGAATCTGTGATACAAGAGAGGATTTTATCTCTGAACAGTTTATTTTTGTGCTGGGTAGTTCCAGGAGTATGTGTGCCTGTGGAGATACAGACAACTGTGGAATAAATGACAGAGTATTGGCTGGGAAATGAGAGGAGAGGAACTGTACAAAGATCAAATCATATTCCAAGTTAGTATTGGAAATGTACAACCTTTCCTCTGCTGGAATGTTATTTTTGGAATTTGGGATATCTCCATAATTGTAAAGTCAGCGACAGATAGTTTTATGGCTAAAAAGATGGAGTGTCTTCGCTATGTTCTGGCATGACCAGTATGCTGATAATATTCACCAATTTTCTTTGATTTAAATATCAATAACTGGAAATCTGTATTTAAGAATCTTGCATTCTATGTGTCTTTGTATTAAATATTGCAGACGAATACATCAACAGATTGAAAAATATGTAATAAATTGTATTACGTTGCAATCTTAATATCCACTAGGAGTAAGGAACAATTAACTCAGTGGGACATACAGGATTTCAAGATACTTTTCATTACAAAATATAACATTATCCATTTTCTTCTTCGTGTAGTCTGTGAAATGCACACAACTGGGTTTTACTTCCACGCATGCGCAAGAATCTCGGACATACTAGCTTTAAATAAACAATTTACATAAGCCCCTACCACTCCCCCCCCCCCCCCTGATTGAGCTACCTAGGCAGTTCCTTTTTCCGCTCGCCAGCGAAAGCATCTCAGACTACTCTTTCCTCTCGACTCACTAAATAAGACCACGGATTGCCTTGACGCCCTTCTCCACCTGACCAGAACAGATAAGATAACTTCTCTTTCTTTTAAAAAATGCTCTCCATACGGGGCTATGTTCTCCAAAGAGGATAAACATTTTAAATGTCTCCTCTGCCTGGACAAATCCCATATTCCCACTCCTGCAATATATGCAGGTCTTTCTTTATCAGAGCCAAAACAAAAGGGATTCCAGGCTCAAAGCCTCACTCTACAAGCAAGCCTTGGCTCCCAAACAGACTAGGCTGTCCCAGCTCTCGACGAGCCAGCCTCCCCTCTATCCATTGTGGAGCATTCTACTCACCCCCTTTCCTCCACGGGGGATATCACTCGCGGTCTGGCCTTTGACGACGTCACTGAGCCCCCGCTAAAAGGCAGAGACTTCTAAACATGCTCTTCAGTCAAATAAAACTGAAAGAGAAACAAGCCAAAAAACAACCAAGGCTCCTCGCCGGCAGCAGCCTCCGAGTCCTTGAATGCCTGCCTTTCCAGCTGAGCCCGCCAGCTCTTTCAGGCTGATGATGATGACCTTTGGGAGTGGAAAATACCCCCCTCAACTCCTCCTATTCAACTCCTCTCCACGGTTACCGACGGAGACTTTCCCTCTGGCTCTCCTCCTTTCCCGCCTCTTGACCAAGCCCCTCCCGCACGCTCTCTCTCCTCGGAGACCGAAGCGCTGCAAGCAGCGGAGGCGTGCTCCTTGTGCTCCGCAAGATCCCGCAGCCCCCTCAGGGATGCGCCCGGTTACCGGGACCGCTCCCAAGGTTAATTTACCATCCCTGGATCATACCCTTCCAAGATCCTCAACCTCCCTCCCCGGATACCGCCCCCCGTGGTTTCCCTTCAACTCCTCCGGCATCCGTGGCAGCTTCCCCACCAGCTCCTTCCCCGACTCCTCTTCCTCAGGCCCCGGCCCCTCCCCTTGCTTCCCCAATCCATTCCCCTCCACTCCAGCCGTCACCGTTAATGGGGCGCACTGCTAAGTGTCAGCTGCATAAGCTCTCTCTGACCAGTAGGTCATGAGTTTGGAGCCTGCCCGGGTCGAGGTGGATGCCCGACCTTAAATATAGCCTGCTGTCAACCTTTGCAGCCCTAAAGACAGTTGCATCTGTCAAGTAGGAGATAAGTTACCACATTAAGTGAGAAGGCAAATTTCATGCCAGAGGATACTATTGGCCTTCCATCCTCCCTTGCTACACCACCCCTGTCTGAATCCGACGCTGATCCTCAACAGACAGAGGATTTCAAATATTTCTGCCTTATTGATTTAACTACAAAAGGGGTGATTTTATATCATCTGGCCCCAGTGGCCTAATGGATAAGGCACTGGCCTTCTAAGCCAGTGATTGTGGGGTTGAACCCCCAGATCCTTGATTTACAACTCCCTCAATCTGAGGATTTGGTTCTAGTGCCCCAAACACCTTTAGGGCTGAACCTCTATTGCATTGACCTCTATGCCACCCCATGGCTACCAAACTTCCAAAACTAATTCTATTGTGACTGTCACTCAGCCTAAGTCAATCCAAAACAACCAGGCTGCCCTTTCTGATAAAGAATGAAAAAATATTTTATGCCATGGCAATAAAATGTTATGCCCCTGCGTGCCTTGTTGGCTGCATGGCTCATCATGAAATATATATGACCGGCTATCAGTCTTACCTGTTAAACAAATGTGCCTATATTTGGGCCTGCCTCCTTCAACTGACCAACTCATGGCTAAGGCCTTCCACTAGGAGGCCCTCACTCTAGCCATCCTACAACACGACTTAGATAAACACGGTGCAGACTAGACCGGTTGCCCTCAGACAGCTTGCCCGGTTAAATCCGCAACCTTATTCCCCTACCAGCGTTCCCGCATAGAGAACTTACCTATAGATAAGGCAGGCCTGCTCAATCCTGAGACAGACTCCTAATTACAACACTCACATAATTAAACAAATGCTTTATAAATATGGCAACAGCCTCACCAAGCCTACCAACCATACAGATTAAGATGGCGCCTTTACCACCAGTATTCTCAGTCCTTTCGAGGATACTACAACTCCTCTCCTTCCAGAGGAGGTCAATGACCACACTTTCCCTCCTCAGGACTCAAACGTCAGATTCCCCCCTTCAGGGTCATTATCCTACCCCAGACAATAAAAGACGTCACTTTTAGTTCATACCTTGATGGGCTTCAGCCTTTCCTCCCAGCATGGCGGTCCATTACCACTATAAGTGGGTTCTGGACATTGTTCATCTGAAATATGCCATAAAATTTCAATCTCTCCCACCCCGGAGAACCCTCTGTCTACCCAGACATGTTTCTGCCTTGCTGGGAAAACCCACTCCCTCCTTTCAAAAGGAGCCATGTCCCCCACTCCACGACCAGACTCTATCTGGCTCTTCCAGATATTGCCTTGTGGTTAAGAGAGATACTAAACTTTGACCATTTCTAGACCTCTTATAATCAACCGCTTCATCAGGCCTCAAATTCAGGATGGTCACACTCCCCTCCACCCTCCCTTTTATCTCGAAGGGAGCACGGATGGCTACCATTGACCCTAAGATGCCTATTCCACATCTCCATTAGGCACTCCCACCGGAAGTGCCTCACCTCTATGGTCAAGGTCTCCCCATACTCCTTCAATGTCCTTTCATTCGGCCTTCCACGGCCCTCATGACTGACCTTTTCCCTCTCTATCATGTGACCAATTCTCCACTGACATCAACTTACTTTGTCTCTTTTACAAAATCTGGGACTAATAGTCACCTGAAAAATTACACCTCCTACCTTCTCAATTGTCTAATTCATAGACACACTTTGGACTCCACGTCCCTAAAGACCTACCTCCCAGAAGACCATTTCCTCAAACTCCTAAACTCTATCCACAATGCCAGTCCCAACGCCATTGTTACGCACGGTCATTCAATCAATTCTTGGTCATATGGCCTCCCCGCAAACGTCACTGCGTTTACCACGAACGTCACCGCGTTCGCTCGCCTCCGCCCCCTCCAAGCCTGGTTCCTGATGGTGTTCCAGCCGGGTCAGGACAGCCAACCATGGTCCTCCACCCCCTGTACACGCCCTTCACTCCCTCTCATGGTGGACAAACAGGTCCAATGTATGCTCGGGCCTCCCATTTTTGCCCCCGCAGCCGTCATTGTCTCTAACGACAGACGCATCGACCACAGGGTGGGGGGCACATCTCCAGGACCTCACCATCAGCGGTCTTTGGTCTCTCCCCGAGAAACAGCTCCATATCAATGCTCTGGAACTGATCGCGGTAGAAAAAGCCCTCAAATCCTTCGTGACCCTGGCCTCCAACCACAACATTCAGGTCCTTACAGACAACACCTCAGTAAAATATTACCTGGACAAACAAGGGGACACCCGCTCCCCCACCCTTCTCTCAATATCCCTTCGGATATGGGAGTGGTGCATACAACACAACACATTTCTTATCGCAATTCACCTCCCAGGTCTACAGAACACCCTAGCGGACTCCCTAAGCAGGACTCTGTCCACCACTCACGAATGGCAGCTCAGCCCGCGACACTTTCTCTCACTGACCAAACTCTGGGGCGTCCCTCAAATAGACATATTTGCCTCACACCTCAACACCCACTGCCAAATATACTGCGCGAGACTCCACCCTCTCGCATCCCCAGATTGTCTAGGAGACGCCTTCCTTTATCAGTGGTCCCCGGGACTCCTCTACGCCTTTCCCCCTCTTCCTCTCCTTGCCAGAGTGGTTGCAAACTAATCTCCAACAATTCGGACTGCACCCTGTTGGCCCCATGGTGGCCCCGCCAACCGTGGTTCACACCACTCCCTCAAGCCTCCATGGGGAACTTCCTCCATCTTCCCCAGGATCCACACCTTCTCTCCCTCCAACAGGGCCTCATCCTTCATCCAGATCTCCCATCCCTCCATCTCACAGCATGGAGGATCAAACCCAGTCCGCCTCTTAATTCAGGCGGCTCAAAAAAAGTCTCGTCTAAAAAGGCCTATACCTACAAATGGGACAGGTTTCAAAAATTTGTTCAACCACTGGGCCACCTGCCACGGTCGGCTCCCATCTCCATAGTCCTAGACTTCCTTGTTGACCTGTCCACTAAAGGGTTCTCCCTATCTTCCATAAAATGTTACCTTGGGGCCCTGTCCTGGTACAGAAAGAAATTCGGCCTCCCGTCCCTTTTTCAAGATCCCCTAGTGGGTATGTTCTTACAGGGATACAAAAAGTCCTTCCCTCCTGTCTCCCCACCTCCCCCCTCCTGGAGCCTAAAACTAGTCAACCTTTAATTCGATTTCATGAAGATAAGGTGATCCTTCGGACGGATGTCACCTTTCTTCCCAAAGTTGTTTCCCATTTTCATATGTCTCAAGACATTACCCTTCCAGCCTTTTTTTCCTAACCCTCATCTCCTCTGGAGATTGCTCTACACTCCCTTGATGTTAAGAGGGCCTTATCCTTTTATCTACATAGGACAGCCCCCTATAAAAGGTTCCCCAAGTTGTTTCTAAAATATAGAGAAGATTCCCTGGGACTCCCAGTTACTTCTCAACGTTGGCCTCATGGATAGTCTTGGCAATCCAGTTGGCCTACCAGTTAGCCCACAAAGAATTACCTGTTGGTGTTAAAGCCCATTCTACAAGGGCAGTTTCTACACCCCAAGCGTTTTTATGGGTGTCCCTGTTGATCAAATTTGCAAGGCTGCTACTTGGGTGACCCCCTCGACGTTTACAGCCCACTACAAGCTCGACGTTCTCGCTAAGAAGGATGCATCCTTTGGCAGAGCCGTCCTTTTCTCCTGTGTGGCATGACCCACCTCCAGGTACATGAGCTTGTTAAGTCACCCAGTTGTGTGCATTTCACAGACTACACGAAGAAGAAGGTTAGGTTGCTTACCTGTAACCGTGTTTGTTCGAGTGTAAAGTCTGTGAAATTCACACAGAACCCACCCGTCCTCCCCTCTGGTGTCATGCCCTAGGTTTCTGCTGCTGTCGGTGGCAAGGAACTGCCTAGGTAGCTCAATCGGGGGAGTGGGGGGCTTATGTAAATTGTTTATTTAAAGCTAGTATGTCCGAGATTCTTGCGCATGCGTGGAAGTAAACCCAGTTGTGTGAATTTCACAACTTTACACTTGAAGAAACATGGTTACAGGTAAGCAACCTAACCATCTTTTTCTTCTCAATGGAACAAATGAATTGAAGAGACAATCCATGTGTCTTTTCAAGAGTTCAGGAAGTAGAGCACCTGCTAAATTCAGCTTTTTATTCTCCCATGGAGACTAAACTCTTTTGATTTTGGACTACAGTTTTGAATTGTGATAAGGCTGGAAAATGTCATGACCTGTAGCTCTGGAGTACAGCTGGTTTACAAAGCAAATGTAAACAATGTGTGAGTTCCAGAACTTTATCCTAGGAAAGGAAATAAAATAATATAATGCAATTATTTATTCAATCTCTTTACTGATGCTGAAGAATTAATTTATCACCAGGGATGGAAACAGAGCTTTTAACAATGAAAACAATTCCTAGAATCCCAGAGTTAGGGTTTTAGAATTGTGTAAATTGTAGGTTTTTTAAACAAACAAACAAACCAACAGTAACCACAACTTTTCAAACTTTGGGAAGAAGCAACACACAAATCTTTTGGAGACCAATTGCCTTTTGTATCAAAGCATTTACCCCAAAGATAGTATGTACCAATTAAATATATAAACGTATTTTTTAAAAACAAAAACAAATAATTTGTAGTTAGAAAACATTAAATGGCAACATAAAAACCAACAAAACAGCATACTTCAGGCCCGTCATACTTAATTTCTAAAAATCTGGTAAAATAAGAATATTTTACTTGCCAGTGGGAGGAGTGCAAGAAGGGAGCCATCTTAAGCCTCCCAAAGCATGGAGTTCCAAAGTCTGGGAGCAGCCACTGAGAAGACCCTTTCTTTTGTTCCCATCAGTGTTAGTAGAACAGAGAGAAGGGTCTCTTGAAGTCTTACACTTTTAATTTTCAAGTATAGTACAGTGGACATTTGTTGCTAAGAAAATGTTTTCAGGAATGTTTAAATACATGCTTGGAATGACAGCTCCTTATCTCTCACCAAACACTGCTTTATTTACATAGTTAAGGAAGTGAGGGAACTGTTCAAGAAAACCTGAAGAGTGCCAGTGTACATCCACAAAGAACTGATCTGAAGACCTGACTTCTTTTTGCTTCATCATAGAATTAATAATAAATTGCTAAACAGGAATAAGGATCTCAACATTGCTGGGTTTGCTCAGCAGTTTCATAGAGGCACACCCAGCCATATAAATGATGAATTGTTTATTAATTAGCAAAAGTGAACTAGAAGCAGATAAGCAACTTGAGGCTGTAACTCAATGGTAGAAAGGTATCTTTCCAAAAGCTCTGTAGAGTTACTGTGAGTCATTGTTGACAATACTACACTTTATGGACCAGTGTGTAACATCATATAAGGCAGTTTCCTATGTCCCTTAGCATAGAGCTTAGGCAGACACAATCACTTTGCAGCGAGTGATGTGCCAGGTCTCCAGGCATTACCAACATTATTCCAAGGGTCAACACAATTTTTAAAATTAGCATGTGCATTTTTTCCTAGGGTAAGAACAGAGGTGTGGTTTTAATCACAAAGCTTACACAACAAAGGCCTCAAGAAAGGCAATACTGCTTCACAGAAGTAAACTTCTATTCCTTCTTGAACCTCTGACAAGCCGAAGCCAGACAACTGTTTTTTCCACATTTAGGCCAAAAGGGCCAGGGGACCTTGTGGATTCTTATAAGAGTAAATGATCTCATTGATTTTCTTAGGAAAATTGATGACTTCATGTTCTCATCAGTTCAATTGTTCTGGCATAATAAAGATTGGTGTCTAATTATACAAAGCTTAAATAACCCCTCTATTCCAATTTGGAGCTGTGTTATAATGTTTGACAACCAGACAACTATTCCCTATAGTAGCAAGAAGTATGCTCACCACACCATAGCTAACCTGTTTCACCACACCTGTCCTAACCTGCAATAAAATAAGGTGACCTAATGTAAGCCAGTGTGAAGTCCATAAAGGAAGAGCAGGATGTTAGATATGATAAAATTGCAGCATGGTTACTTCCTGTTGGTTGGAGGCATCTAGAAAAACAGATCCAGAACCAGTCCAACTGTTAGGCAGAATGAAGAGACCACCATTGGTGGATACTGGGCAGTGAGATCTCTTCAGCTGTCTTCCCTGAGCTGTCCTGCACTTTCTAAATTGGTTTGGTGCCGTCAAGCATGTCAGTGTTGAATAAGGTTGCCAGATCTCTGTGCCTGATCTTTAGTTTCAGGGCCTGGGTCCTCAATAGGGCAAAAGGGTGAGGAGATCTCAAGAAATAGGGACAGATTAAAGTCTGCGTTTGTGTATTGTGTTAGATTTGGTGTTTTTGTGTGTGTGTGCAAAGCTTAATGCATGACAAGGGTAATCCCTAGGCTTTAGGATTTGGTGATGAAATCTCAGGTACTGATCAAATAATGACTTGGCAACCTTTGTACCAAAGTTCGTTTCAACCACCAATCTAGGCAGACATCATTTTGTCATGTGTCTCAAGAAGAATTTCTTGGGATATTGATTGGGATAGCTCCAGATAGATTGACATTCAGGTATTCAGCCATATGCATGGAGAATCCATGGTTCTAAAGTACTTACAAAACTAGAGAGCACTGGTGTTTTGCTCCTTCAGTGTTGCTAAAGTTCTGGTGGTAAAAATTTCAGAACTCTAAAAAAAACTTTCAAAATTTTGTTATAAATGACAGTTCCTAATTGGTTTTGTCATAAAAATTACCAATAACAAAATAATAATGAAATTTTGTAAGTTTTGTTAGAGTTCTGAAACATTCAAATGTGAGTAGATCAATAGCTACTGCTTCTGTGGGAAAGTCATGTCTTAGAGGTGTCTATGGACAACGGCGACTGTTTGGCTTAGAAATAGAGGTGAGGACCACCCTCCAGAGTTGACACAACTAGACTTAATGTCAGGAAAAACCTTTACCTTTATCTTTAAACTAATTTGGACTAATATAAGATTGAAGAATGTATGGCTCTCCAGATGTCTTGGACTACATTGACCCTAATTACTGGTCTTGTAGGCAGAAACTTCTGAGAACTGAGTTTAAAACAAAGAGAAAACTATAAGGTTCTATCATTAAGTCTCTTTCAGCCCTTAGCTTTTAAAATTTATTACTGCAATGTTATGAAGCTCTCCTCAGTTGGCAGAAGATTTTTCTTCAGGCAAACCTAAACTTTGTGCAGGATTTCAGTTTTGAAAGTAACTTTATTGAGAACACTTTTCTGGTCCACTTTCCTGGTCCATTATTGTAGATTTTAAAAGCACAGTGGACCAGGGGGGAAAACCCAGCATAACCTCTTTAAAATAGATGGTGAAGTTTGAAAATCTGTATTGGCAGCAGGCAGGGTAGGTAGGTGGTAAGATCTGATTACAGAGGAAAAACATTTGGCAAACATAAGTGATCCATGGAGAGCTATTTTTTTTCCAATTCTGTTCATCACTGCAGTTTAGTGCTAGGATGGTAAAGCTGTAATTTGTGACCCATCTTCTGTTTTTATGGCCCTCGAGGGTGCCCTGTCATTACAGCTATTGTGAAAAAAGCAGTAAATATTTCAGTTACCCTGAAGATCTTTTTCTCCCCTTGACATTGGGAAACTTGCACCTTCCTGTCTTGTAAACAAGCACATTTCTGTTTTCATGAGCTTTCTTGTTTTAAAGAGGGGGCAGGGACTGTTATTAAAAGTAAACATATTGTGTGTGTGTGTGTGTGTGTGTGTGCGTGCGCGTTTCATTTTTTGTGATACCAGCAGTGAAGGGTGGACAGTTTTGAGGTGTGCTTGCTTCTTGATGAGTTGGAGGGCAAGCCCACAATGCTTAGAAGTTGCCAGTTGGTGTGCATCCAAATAATTTCTGATTTTTGGTGACCTTAAGATACCCTATCATGGCCTTTCTTTTATAAGATTTGTTCAGAGTGTGTTTGCTCTTGCTTTCATCTGAATCTGAAAGGGTATGGTTTGCCTTTGGCCACTCAATGGGTTTCTATGGTCGAGTTGACATTTGAACCATGAACTCCCAGAGGGAATCGTCCAAAATGCATTTGACTACATCAGACTGGTTCTCAGAAGTGGCTTACAACTTGCTATTAAATAAGAAATTTTATGTTTCCTATCACTTTATTTTTTCTTTCTTAGTTACGCTTTCAAATTTCCTCCAGTAAGCCCAAGATGGCATATGCCTCTCTCTTCCTCACAAATAGCCTTTGCAGTAGAATTGAGAAAGAGCGACTAGTCCAAAGTCACCCACTGAATTTTCAAGGCTCAGTGTGGATTGGAATCTAGAACTCTTTCACTCTGCACTATTGCATCACTAGTTTAACTGTGATGGCAGCATCCTATGGAAGTCTTGGATTTGCAGTGTAAGGACGATTATACAGAATTCTTTGCCAGATGGCTCTAGTGACCCAGCAGATTGTAAGCCCCAGAATTCCATGGAGCAATGTGATGCCAGTTAAAGTGCAATCATTGTGCTATAGTTGTGGCTATTTTAACTTTTTACTTGTAAATGTTTTGCCTGCTAACTACCTGTAAGTCCTGCTGCTAAAAACATCAGTGCAAAATCAATGGCAATTCTAATAAATGTGTGAATAGTACCCATAATATATTTCACCGTTTAGGTAAAACAAAATGTATCTATCCACTGATACAAAAAAAATTACACAGTTCCCTCACCAATCTTCGGTCCTGATGTTAGAAAAGTCAGAGGTGTTAAATATTCACACCCTGTCTGCAGACAATATAAACTAATGTAAGCAAAATCTTGCCCTGAGGAAGAGAGAATCAGTTATGCTTAAACACACTTATAGGTGTGCCATTTCTATCCCATTAGGCATTTCTTTCAGATTTATTTTATACTAGCTTGGGCACCCAGCGGTGCCCGGGTGTTTTGAGAAACGTAGTAGTTGGTATTTAGCAGTTATTTAAGTGGCTCACAGTGGGATCATGAAATCACTGAAGGTACTGCAGGTCCCATCATCCATGGTGCACCCACCTCCAAACAGCACCAGGACTCAGAGTGGGTCATGGAGGGTTTGTCTGCCAAGTTTGGCCTTGATCCATCATTATTGGGAGTTGCAGTGGGATCATGAAATTACTGAAGGTACTGCAAGTCCCATCATCCATGGGCCACCCTCCTCTAAACAGCACCAGTATGTAGAGTGGGTCATGGAGGGTCTGTGTGCCAAGTGTGGCCTTGATCCATCATTATTGGGAGTTGCAGTGGTACAATGAAATTACTGAAGGTACTGCAAGTCCCATCATCTATGGCCCACCCTCCTCCAAACAGCACCAGGATGTAGAGTGGGTCATGGAGGCTCTGTCTGCCAAGTGTGGTCTTGCTCCTTCATCTTAAGGCGTTGACATGGTATTATGGAAGTAGTGAAAGCACTGCAAGTCCCATCATGCGTGGTGTACCCTCCTCCAAAGTGGTTATGCAAACAGTTTTGATTTTGGATAGGATATTTTTTGTCACCCATACCATATCTATTCCAGACCACGTAGCAAATCTGCCCGAGTAGTATGTATAGTCTTTCCCTCCCGGGTTAATTTCCCTCCATGTATCAAGTACTTCGAGATCAGCAAGAACATCTTTGGCATCTTTGGGTAGTTGACCTGACCCCTTTTTTTTCCTTTCCCTTTTCCTCCCGATCTATCAACTTCTTTCTGTATCACCCCATTATAGTCCCCTATAATAACTAGGTCATCAAAACTCTGCTTCAATATAGCTTTTTTCAAGTTACGGAAAAACTTAACTTTTGGGCCATTAGGCGCATATATATTGCAAATAAGAATTTGTTTTGTGTTCCACTCTATTTTGACCCCCACTACTCTGGCTTCCTTATCTGTAAGCGCTAATACCGGATTTAGTGAGTCTTTGACATAGATTGCCACCCCCCTTTTTTCTTTTGGTATGAGGAGATAAGCAACCCCCCCCCATCTATCTTGTTTTAGGTAGCCTTCATCTCCAACTTTAACATGGGTTTCTTGCAGAGCCACCACCTCCGCTTTTTTACTATACAGCTGATTAAAGACCCTTCTTCTCTTATTGGGATTATTTAAACCATTTACGTTATTTGAGACAATCTTAATTTCCATTATAAAATTTTCTTAACTCTCTTTCTTTCCTCGCTCTGGTCTGCATTGTCCACTCCATCAGCTTGGCCTGGTCTCTCTTTCCATTCCTTTTTTGTTGGATTTCCCCATCTTCTCTTTCTTCGTTTTCACTATCTTTATCATCATCATCTTGTTCGGATCTTTCTTCTTCCTTGTTGTTATCCTTCCCCTCCTTTCCTTTTTGTCCTTTATCACTTTGTTCTTGTTTGTATTTGCCTTTCCGCAAGTCTTTCAAGAAGATCTTTGCTTTTTCTTCTGAGGTTATCCATTGCCTTCTTCCCTCTATCGTTAACATCAGGCCTTCTTTTTTCTCCCGTCTGAATTTGATGTTGAGTCTTTTAAGTTCATCCGTCAAAGCGTAGTATTTCTTTCTTTTGGCTAAGATCGATGCGGGAATTTCTTTCATAATTATAATTCTGCGTTTGTTATAGAAGATAGGACTTCTGGCATGTTCCCTCAAGACATCATCTCTGATTTTTTTCCTATTGAACGACACCAAAACATCCCGGATGGATTTATTCTTTCTTGAGAAATTAGTAGTTATTCTGAATATCCGGTCCATCTCTTTGTCAGAGTCCTCCGATGTTACTTGCAGCAGTTTGGCGACGATCTCTGTCATAATTCCCTTGAGATCTTCCTGGTCCTCCTCCTCCACGTTCCTGAAACGTAACTGAAATTCTTTTTCTTTGAGGTCCAGTAATTCTTGTTGGTCCTCTAATTTTTTATTTAATGTCTCCAGGTCATTGATCTTTTTTTGGAGGGTTGCTTCAAGTTGGTCGTGTTTTTCCTCCAGTATGGCCCCCTTTAGCTGGATTGCTTTGATGTCCTCCTGCATTGAATCCATTTTTTTCAATGTTGGCCATGTCGCCTCTTAAGTCCTTCTTTAGATCTGCCATTCCTTCTTTTATGAATCTTTCTTGGTCTCTTAATAATTTTTCTTGTTCTTCTTGTCTAATTGCTGCCTCATCCTGCTTGTTGGATAATTTTACAATTTCCGCCAAAAGGTCTTCTAATGTTAGTTCTTTTTGTTGGGAGTCTTTTCTGGGAGGAATCTTTTTAGCTGACATCGTGTCTTTTATGGTTTCCCTCCCTTTCTGAGAAGACATTTTCTAGCGGTAGAATTTATCTGGTTTTGGCTTATTTTTGGCTCTGGACAGTGCCCTATGAGTTTGCAGTTCCTTCTCTACCTAGACTGGTAAGATCCAGGGAGCTTTCAGGATTCACTTATTTATGGCCAATGTACTCTGTGTTGCAATCTTGTGGTTAAGTTGCTATCTAAGTGCTCCAGGGAGTCTAGTGGGACCCTCTCTTGGCTTCCTCTGTATTGTCTGTATTGTCTCTATTTGGCTCTATTTGGCTCTTTGATTAGCTTTGGTTGGCTTTAATTGGCTTGCTGGGGGTTTTGTGCTTCTGTTTCCCCAAGAACGCTCTACCGCTTATTATCCCTCAGTCTCTCACAGTCTCTCGATTCCACTTAAATGTTCTCACTGCGCTGTTCGCTGTTCGCGTTGCATACGCTACTTGCGTCAGTTCAGGTTGCTCTGACTACTCTTGTAGTGGATTTCCTCCTCTCGCGGGGTTTTGCGGGGTTTCACTCCTCGCGATTTCAGCTGTTCAGCTATTCAGCTATTCATCAGTGCTGCCGAGGGGAGGTGTACCTATCTCCGCCCTCCTCCTCTCTTACGGTCTCCTACTGGGACCTGGGGTTTGATTGATGGGCTCTTCCTCCTATCTCGCCTTTCGTCTGCCCCTTGCCACCTCACATCCACGAGGGACGAAGCTGGTGAAGATGGCGAATTCTGCGTCTTCAAGGCCACCGGCTCCTTTCCCGGAGAGAGGTCTCTCAGGCGCCCGGGCCGACGCCCCCCCCCCCCGTCTGATTACTTCTCAGATAGATTTTGCTATCACAACACTGGGAAGTGGGGGGGGGGGGAATCTGTCCTCGCTCCCTTTCTTTTCGGCCCTTTTGTTTAGCCGGGTAACAAGGATAGATTCACCTTCTCTGGCACTGCATCGGTTTTTTGGGGCAGCTGGAGGCTTTTTCTTTTGTCCGATTTAGTCTCAGTACTCACGTTAACTTTAAAAATCAGCGTTGGCGAGCGTAGTCAGGTTTGGCCTGTTTGGCAAGTGCAGAGCCAGCTCCCTTGCCGTCACACCAGGTCCGTTCGATGCTCCCCCAACCAGAGAAGCACCCAGCTGGGCCCGTTGACTCGGCTGTGGTTCGGCTAGTTAGGGGTCCGTATTTCCCAACCCCTAACGGTAAGCAAACGTGCTCACCCCGACTCTGCTTACTTGTCACCCTCGGAGCCTTCCGAAGGTGCGACCGCTCGCCCTGGGTGCAGCAGGTCCAAAGTGCAGCAGGTCATGGGGGCTCTGCCTGGGCAGTTGAGTGTATATTGGTTATTGAATGAGGGTCACAGTGGTCTTAGGAAGTTATTGAAAGTACAGGAAGTCCCATCATCCGTGCCCCCTCCCCTCAAACTGCACCAGGATGTAGAGTGGGTGTTGGGGGGTGTGTGTGCGGCAAGTGTGGGTTTTTTGTGTGTGTTTTAAGAGGCGTAGTCAGGAGAAATAAGAAAAGTAAGTGTTACTATGAAATCAGGCTGAGGCCTAGCCAGGAGAATCAAGTGGAGGAAGTGCTGCTGTGTGTGGAGGGTGAGGCCTAGTTGGTAAAAGTAGCTAAAGGAAGCCTGTTTGTAAAGTAGTGTCTGTGAGAGCTTTGAGAATAGGGAAGCAAGAATGGTGGCCAATCAGAACCGGTGTAGCAAATGTTCACTCAGTTTGGTTCAGGTCTGGCTGAGTCCTAGTCAGGAGAATCAAGTTGAGGAAGCCTTACTGTCAATTCAGGCTGAGGACTAGTTTTTAAAATCAGCTGAAGGAAGCCTTTTTGTAAAGAACTCTGTCTGGCACCTTTGAGATTTGGGATGTTGGAATGCTGGCCAATCCATGGTCCATCCTCCCTCAAACTGCACCAAGGCGTAAAGTGGGTCTTGGGGGTTCTGTGTGCCAAGTTTGGTTTTGTTGTCTCATTGTTGGGGGTTGCAAAGTGTTTTGGACTTAAACTCCCACCATGCCTGACTGGCTCAGGCCTTTTCCTTACCTCCCTCTGGCACTTTTGTGTCTCGGAATGTTCGTGTTGGCTGGCCAGTGGGAGTTGTTTATGCAAATAACCTCACAGTGGGAGCCAATCCGAAAGCTGCCACATTTCCTTCCGCCCTTTCGCCCTCCGGACACATACAAACATACATACATACAAACATTCCGCTTCATAAAGGTACTAGCTTGGGGACCCGGCGGTGCCCGGGTGATTTGAGAAGTGCAGCAGGATGTAGAGTGGGTCATGGGGGCTCTGTGTGCCAAGTTTGGTCTTGATCCATCATTATTGGGAGTTGCAGTGGTATCATGAAATTACTGAAGGTAGTGCAAGCCCCATCATCTCTGGTCCACCCTCCCCCAAAGTGTAGTAGGATGTAGATTGGGTCATGGGGGCTCTGTGTCCTAAGTTTGGCCTGTATTGGTGAATGGATGAGGGTTGCATTGTTTTTAGGAAGTGAGTGAAGGTACTTCAAGTCCCATCATCCGTGGTCCGTCTCACACAAAACTGTACCAGTATGTAGAGTGGGTCATGAGGGATCTGTGTGCCAGGTTTGGTGTTGATCAGTCATTGGATTAGGTTTGTAACAGGCTTGGAAAGTGAGGGAAGGTACTGCAAGTCCCATCATACATGTTCAGCCCCCCTCCAAAATTCAGTAGGATGTAGAGTGGGTCACTGGGGCTTTGTGTGCCAAGTGTGGTCTTTATCAGTGTTTGTTGGGGGCCACAGTGGTCTGTGGGATCAGAGGGGTGTGGAAGTACTACAAATACCATCATCCATTGTCAGTTCTCCCCCAAACCTCACCAGGACATGAAGGCAGTCATGGGGGTTATGTATGGCAAGTTTGGCCTCGATCAGTGATTGTATGAGGGTTGCAGCAGACTTGGGAAGTGAGTAGAGGTACTTCAAGTCCCATCATCCATGGTCCACCCTCCTCTGAACTGCACCAGGATGTAGAGTGGGTCATGGGGGCTGTGTGTGCTAAGCGTGGTCTGTATTGGTCCTTTTTGGTGGCCTCAGTGGTCTGTGGGAACCAAAGTGTTAGAAACTACTACAAATCCCATAATCCTTGGGTCATGTCCCCCGAACCGCACCAGGACGTAAAGGGGGTTAGGGGGGTTATGTGTACCAAGTTTGGTGCAGGTCGATCACCCGCGCTGGTCGCTGTGGCCTGTGAAAGTGGCTGCCAATCAGAACGCTGCCACATATCCGCCCTTCCGCCCTCCGCACACATACATACATACAAACATTCCGCTTTATTAAGGTATACAGATAGAGAATAGAGATATAGATAGAGATAGAGATTTATATTTAAACCTAGGAAGATTTTGGGCTGTAATACACCTCCCTCTCTGCTACATTGAATCACTTGGGTTGTTTAGGAAACAATGTTTTCAGCCAGGGAAGGTGAAGGCAATTGTGATATATGGTTTATGAAACTGTAATAATAAACTAATGATACCACTTTGATAGCCAAAAGTGTGGAGGAGCTGAGGAGCCTTCTATTCAAGGTGAAAGAAGAAAGTGCAAACGCTGGGTTGCAGTTAAACATTAAAAAAACCAAGATTATGACAACCGGACTGATTGATAACTGGCAAATAGAGGGAGAAAACGTGGAGGCAGTGACAGACTTTGTATTTCTAGGTGCAAAGAGTACTGCAGACGCAGACTGCAGCCAGGAAATCAGAAGACGCTGACTTCTTGGGAGGAGAGCAATGTCCAATCTCGATAAAATAGTGAAGAGTAGAGACATCACACTGGCAACAAAGATCTGCATAGTCAAAGCAATGGTATTCCCCATAGTAACCTATGGATATGAGAGCTGGACTTTAGGGAAGGCTGAGTGAAGGAAGATAGATGCTTTTGAACTGTGGTGTTGGAGGAAAGTTCTGAGAGTGCCTTGGACTGCGAGAAGATCCAACCAGTCCATACTTCAGGAAATAAAGCCCAACTGCTCATTGGAGGGAAGGATAGTAGAGGCAAAGATGAAGTACTTTGGCCACATCTTGAGAAGAAAGTAAAGCTTAGAGAAGACAATAATGCTGGGGAAAATGGAAGGAAAAAGGAAGAGGGACCAAGGGCAAGATGGATGGATGGTATCCTTGAAGTGACTGGCTTGAATCTGAAAGAGTTGAGGGAGGTGACGGCTGACAGGGAGCTCTAGCATGGGATGGTCCATGAGGTCACGAAGAGTTGGAAGTGACTGAACGAATAAACAACAACAATAAACTAAGATGAACACAAAGAACTTCCAAAATGGATTCAAAACCAAAAATTTAGAAGCCAATTTCAAACTGTAGGAAACTAGTTAGCAGCTTTTTAGTTTGCTTCTCTGCCTTTGATGTTCATGCTCATGAATATTCTGTTTTACAAAACTTGGGTTTGATCTCCTGAAACAAAACTTGGCACACAAAGGAAAGTAGAATTCAGTTGGCAGATTGTTATTAGAACAAAAGTATAATGGGGTGCATTTACACTGTAGAATTAACACAGTTTGACACCACTTAAACTGCCACGGCTCAATCCTATAGAATCATGTGTTGTAATTTTAGAAGTTCTTTAACCTTCTCTGTCAAATAGTGCTAGTGCCTCACAAAACTACAACTCCCATAACTCCATAGCATCGAGCCTTGGTGGTTTAAGTGATGTTAAACTACATTAATTTTACAAGATAGTTGCATCCTTATGTGAGAAAGCCAGCATGGTGTGATGGCTTGAATGTTGGTTTATGACTCTGGAGACCAGAGCTAAATAAAGTCTTCAGCCATGGAAACCCATGACTGTATTAGTGCTTTAAAAAGCAAGGGTATGTTGCTGTTTACATTGGGTGAGTGTTATCCTTCCTACCTAAACAACATGAAAACATAAATCCATTTTCAGAGTGGTTTCTGGTGACTGTATCTTCCTAAGGAAATTTCTATGATATTTTAGAATTTTTACAAGTTTTTGAACTAATTTAGTCAAGTGTTTGGACATACTGTATCCACAAAGAGGAACTGAGTGGATACATTTTAGTTTCCTATTTGAAGGTAAATAGTTACAGCATTGTTGTTTTATATAGCAGCAGAAAAACAGGTTTTGTAACTCTAGACTGCATTCCTAAGCATATTTACAAAAAACTCCCAGCGTTTTACATCGAACAAACTTGCTTAGGATTACAGAACCAGTTCTGTGTCCCTGAAAGTAAGTTCTGTTAATTCAGAGATTCATTTTCAAGTGTACTCAGCACTGTGGACTGAAAATCAATTGACACAGTATGGTTGGCATTCTGTTGGTGACAAAAGTAGGCATGAATGCAATGTATGCCTGTGTATGTCTTCTTACGGTCATTGCAGTGGGAGGTTTCCATCAGGGTCAAAATTCTCCTTCCATCTTCCATCCCATCATGGCCAATTAGTGATGCAGAGGAGGGCATTGGTGGCCAAGAAATTCCAGGCTGTGACACAACAGCAAAAACATCCTGCAGGACACTTGGAGGACACCTGGAAAGTCCTGTAATACACTTTCAGTATCATGCATTTGGCTATTAAAATATAGCCATATGTTTCTCAGCTGTGCCTTTCTCCTCTCTAGCCAAATGGCTGTATCAGGCAATAGCCTGCAGGAAAACAGAGAGCCCTGCATGCAGAGAGAAAGGAAATGGAATGGTGTTCCATCTGGCAGATTTTATATACTATATCTCCATGATACAGGATCTTAGCCTATGCTTAGGAGGTATGTATCCAAATCAGTGTTTTCCAAATTTTGGTCTCCTATGTGGTTTTTTTTACATCAGCTCCCAAAATCCCTGCCCATTGGTCAAGGCAGCTGAGGCTTCTGGGGTTTGACGTCCAGAACACTTGGAGGAATGGAGCTTGAGAATTACCGATTGAAATGCTTTTCAAAAATGTACACCTATTAATGTAATACAAATACAGCAGATCATTGAATCATAAAGGTACACTTTTCTAGGAGATTAGCTGCAGCCAACTGTGGTCAAACCTGTTATACAGACAAATTGTTACCCAACAGTTTTGACAAATTGTTGCTGTTGTGTGCCTTCAAGTTGTTTCTGACTTACGATGGGTTTAAGATGTACTTGAAAGCCACTGTAGCATAGTGATTTGAGTGTTGGACTACAACTCTGGAGACCATGGTTCAAATCCATGTTCAACCCTGAAGGTCCACTGAGGAAACTTAGGCAACTCTCAGCCCCAGAAAATTAGGTGACAGGTTTATTTTAGGATAACCATACATTGAAAATGACTCAAAAGCATAAAACAATACAGGTGAACCCATCATCTTGGCTTTTCTTCATGAACGAAGATTCAGTAAGGACTCATCCCAAGCTTTCTACAAACGCGTTGATGATTAAAAAGGCCAATCCGAGATAGGCAAGTCCGGTTGCAGAAAGCACAGCAGAAAGTCTCCTTGGCTGATGTTGTTTCCAAGTTGTGGTTCTTTCTGCATTGTCGTTTCTCTTTGAGACTCATTCGGTGTGACTTCTCGAAAGAGACTGCAGCATTGTGGATAGTGCGTCTCCATGCCTCTCGATGTGAGGCCAGGGTGGACCATGTTTGGTGATCAATCTGGCCGAGCCTGAGATGTTGTTTCAGGGAGTCCTTATATCTCTTTTTGGGGCGCCTCTCTTGCGCTGACCCATGGCGCATTCACCATAGAGTAGTATCTTTGGGAGGTGGTGGTCCTCCATCCTAAAGACATGCCCTGCCCAGCGCAGCTGTGTTCTCGATGAGGCCATGCTATTGAATCCATCATAACTTGTTCTTGTTCTGAGAGGGTTTGCCTTTACCTTTCTCTGAGGCTAAGAAAGTGTGACTTGCCCAATGCCACCTACCATGTTATCACACCAGGGCTTTAAAGTGGGCAGCCCCATTTTTTTTTACCACCAGCAGAATTCTGGGAAATGTAGTTTAGTGTGGGGCATTTTGAATTATCAGCTACAGAGGTCATCCCCAAACTACATTTCCCAGAATTCGTCAGGTGGCAGAAATGCAGGGCTGCTCGCTTTAAAGCCCTGGTGTGATAACATACTTAATGGGTTTCCATGGCTGAAAGGGATTCAAGTCCTGCTCTCCAGAGCTATAGTCTAGTGCCCCAGTCTCTGCATCTTAAGGTGCACCTACACTGTACAATTAATGCTGATTGACAGATTGGTTCAGTGTTGTGGAATCATGTAAGCTATAGTTTTACAAGATCTTTAGCCTTCTTTGCTAAAGAGCTTGGCGTCCCACCAAACCACATCTCATGTAATCCCGTAAGATTGAGCAATGAAAGTTAAACTGGATTAATTCTACAGTGTAGATGCATTCTTGACAAATGGGGTGGGGTGGGGTAGGGAGAGTTGTGAGCATACGTGCAGAAAATTATTACATGCAAGCAATAGCAGCGGGACTTACATTTCTGAAGATAACTTATGGTTGGTAGATTTAGTATAAATCAGGGCTGTCAACTGGCGGCCCGGGGCCGGATCCGGCCCGTAGCCTGTTGGACACGGCCCCCGCCTATGCCCTCAGCCGCCATTTTTAATTTTTTAAAAAAATCGATTTTTTTAAAAAAAATGGCGGCCGGGGGGAGGGGGCGGCGGGGCAGGGAGGAGGAAGAGAGCTAACTCCTCCTTTTCGGCGCCCCCCCCCTACCTAGGGCGGGGAGCCGCGAAAAAGGCAGAAGGCGGCGCCAAGAGCAGCGCGTCACAGGCCTGGCGTGGCGCTGCTGCTCTTGGCACCTCTTCTCCCTTTTGGCTCCCCGGCCTAGGAAGGAGGGGGCGCCGAAAAGGAGGAGTAAGGCGTGCCAAGGGGCAGCGCGTCACGCCAGGCCTGTGACGCTGCCGTTGGCGCCGCCTTCTGCCCTTTTTCGGCACCGAGAGAGGGACGGAGAAGCGATCCAGGCAGGGAGGAGGAGCCAGCTGTCTTCCTCCTGCCTGGATCGCCTTCTCCCTCTCTCGGCGCCGCCGTTGCGAGGCAGTTTGCAGCGGCGGCGCCGAGAGAGGACGGAGGGGGCGATCAGGCAGAAGGAAGACAGCTGGCTCCCCCCCCTGGATGCCCCTCTCCCTCTCTCGGCGCCGCCGCTGCGAACTGCCTCGCAGCGGCGGCGCCGAGAGAGGGACGGAGGGGCGATCAGGCAGAAGGAAGACAGCTGGCTCCTCCTCCCTGCCTGGATCGCTTCTCCGTCCCTCTCTCGGTGCCGAAAAGGGCAGAAGGCGGCGCCAACGGCAGCGCGTCACAGGCCTGGCGTGACGCTGCCCCTTGGCACCGCCTACTCCTCCTTTTCGGCGCCCCTCCTTCCTAGGCCGGGGGAGCCGCCGAAAAGGAGAAGTAGGCGGTGCCAAGAGCTCCTCCTCCCTGCCTGGCTCGAGGCAGTTCGCAGCGGCGCCGCCGAGAAAGGGACAAGGCGGCGGTACAGGGAGGAGGGGCCAGCTATCTTCCTCCTGCCTGGATCGCCCCTTCTCCCTTTCTCGGCGCCGCCGCTGCGAACTGCCTCGCAACGGTGGCGCCGAGAGAGGGACGGAGGGGGCGATCCAGGCAGGAGGAAGACAGCTGGCTGCTCCTCCTTCGCCCCTCCTCCTTCCCGCATCGCGGCGCGTCCGCGGGGGAGTAGGAGGGGCGAAGGAGGAGGAAGTCAGCTGGCCCCGCCCCTCGCCCCGCCCCGCTATCGGCCCCGCCCCTGCTCACTGATCACCTGCGGCCCCCAGATGATCAGTGACACTTCTCCGGCCCTTGGGCCGGAAGAAGTTGGACAGCACTGGTATAAATGATTGATAAGAACAGTGATAAACCTTTTTCAAGCAATGCTGTGCCAAACATAGTATGGTAATTAGATCCCTCTGGTAGGAAAGGAACCCACTGTTCCGATTGTCCAGATTGATTCGAATCATATTCACTCATAAATTCTAGGTCGGCAATTTTATCCTGGAGCCTGCCAGTGAAGTCTTTCTCTTGGAGTGTGGTCACTCCGAGGTCAGCAGCAGTGTTCTAGGAGACTGAAATATTCCCTCACAATACCAGTAGTGTTTAGGTTACCTGCCACCAGTCTCATTCTTCTATCTGGCTCTGGGATAAAAAAGATGCAAAAGAATGCAAGAATGTGAAAACGATCATCACCAGGAAACACTTCAGATGATTGACTGCAAAAGTACTTCATATATTACAGGAACTTTTTCCATACACATGTAAATTGCAGCATTTGGTATAATAGTCTTTAGTTTTGAGCGAAGACTTTGAAAGGCCAGGAAAGCCACTTGGACATGTCATATTTTCTCAGCCTTACAAGAAAACCTGTAGCAAACCTTTTAATAAATTTTGCCAAGAGTCCTCATGATACAGAATCTACTTGAAGGCGCATAACAACAGTGGTGCACTAAATCTGAGTAATGAGCTACACATATCATATGTTATTATCCTATAACATTGTTTGTTGTTGTCAGTATGTTGAAATTTCAGATCGAGTCCAACATATATACCCTACCATAGACTTTTCATGGCAAGATTTATTGAGAAGAGGTTTGTTGCTGCATTCCTCTTAGGGTGGGTGAGTGTGACTAGCTTAAGGACATCCAATAGCTTTCTGTGGATGAGTGGAGATTTGAACCCTGGTCTTCCAGAAACTTAGTCCAGCATTCAAATGACTGTGTGACATAAACTTAAGATAGACCTTATGAATAGACATACACATTGTTTTAAATGCATATAATCATGAGTAATATGTGCTTTAGCCTGAGATTTTAGATTTGTGATATGATCTCCATGCAACATAAAGCTGTAGCTCAGATTCTAAAACAGTTAATATGAGCTTATCCCTTGTTTTGTCTGTTCTCTTTATGCTGTGAATCTTGGCCAATTGCTAAACAAGAACTTCTCAGGCCCCAGTTGTTAGGTCATTCATTTTTCCAGACAATAAAAGGACTGATGCCATGTAATGAGGAAGAGAATTTGTTTGGGATTGTTCTCTCTGCCTGTTTTTTGAATTGGGAAGAAATGTAAAATATATGGGAAAGAAGCTTGCAAGACCTAATTTTTACAACCATTTTTATTAGACAGGAAAGTGTTCAGTAACTCTTCTCATCATTACTCTTTTGTTCAAGGATCAATCCTTCAGTGAGTTCTTTATTAATTTGAATGAGAGGGATTTGTGGAGGAGGGGGAGGGGTGAAGGAGAAACAGAAACCCCATGAATCATGAATTTACTGTGTTCTAGGAATAGCCACAACTCTTCACTTGGAAAGAATATTGAATATCCAATACTGAACACACATCTTTTTGTTTAAATCTGAAGTACATATAATTGGCATTACACATAAAATCACCTTCATATATGCTCATGTGCAGATGTAATTGCAAAAATAGGAAATTCAAAGTATGATTTAAATACTGAGGACTTGAGTATTTTTTGCAGTAGGTTGGCAACGAAATGCCAAGGTAGCAATTATTATTCACAGGCCTTTGGCTGGTATTATTACATGTATCACTTTTTCAAAAACCAGTTGAGCAGGAAGTGTGTAATTCTACGTTCCACATTCTCTCTTTATGCTGAATGGGATTATGACATTTGTGGTCAGCCAGGGCTTCTGGATTTTGTAAAATGCATAGACCACTTGACAGATTTTTTTTTCCCAAATTTTGTTTGAGCAATGTTGGTGTACTGTTTTGTTTGTTTTTTGGGGTTTTTTTGCAGAATATATGTAAATTCCATGCAGCATACAATGCATGCATTCTTTTCTTGCTGAGTTGTAGCATAATCTAGTGAGCCAAATTTGACATACATTTCAATGAGCCCACTTCTGTAGGAAGATGTAAAAACTTCATTCCTCCTTACCTCTTCCTACAGAGAACATGAAACCTAGTCAAAGGGTGGACAATTGCAAAAGGCTGATTTTTCCGCTCCTGAACACATGTACAGTCGCAGCAACAGCCAAAAATACCAGAAATGGGGCAAACAAAGGTGGACATGGCTGGAAATTCCCTTCTAGTATCGAAAACTTGTATTTTCTGGTGTTTAACACAACATAAACAACCTGTGACAGAATTGTTTTCCCACAAGCTTCCAATAGAGCCAGTTTTCACCACCTTTTTTGCAAGAGGAAGAGGAGGAGGAGTGGTGGTGGTGGTGGTGGTGGTGCCAAACAAATGGCAGGGTTGAGAGATACAAAAATCAAATTGCATGAGGCCCCAGGGATATACTTTGACTGTCTTTAATCTAACCAAAGTGTCTATTGAACAATCCCAAGAGAGAAACACAGGAAAATGCTAGAGAAAGTCTTCTAGTTGCTCCACTAGCAGTAATGGCATTAGTGGTCCAGACCCAATAGTGTACTACAGTTAGAGCTTGGAAAGTTACTTTTCAGAAGTAATATGCTTCTGTTTGTCATTATTCATTGGAAAGTAATCCATTGTCAATATTCATTCCAGTGTTGTTAAATTACAATACTTGTGTGACTTGTTCCTTTAAAAAAGATAGTTAAGTTTTTGTAAATATTTCTGAAAATTAATACTTCTGAAATGCCTTAAAATGCCCTTTAACAGTAACTTTTAAAAGTAACTGGAGGCAGCAGTAGTAATGGACTCTCCTTCATTGGAGGTAAATATAACTCTCACAAGATAATTTGTTTGTGATTTCATAGCTCTTATCTTGGTTTATAGATTCTCCTTTGAGTAGTGCGTTGGATTATAGTCATGCTACCCCTCTATTCTGCCTTGGTTAATCACACCTGGAATATTGTGTCCAATTCTGGGCACCACAATTGAAGGGAGACATTGACAAGCTGGAATGTGTCCAGAGGAGGGCGACTAAAATGATCATCAGGCTGGAGAACAAGCCCTATGAGGAGCAGCTTAAAGAGCTGGGCATGTTTAGCCTGAAGAAGAGAAGGCTGAGAGGAGACATGATGGCCATGTATAAATATGTGAGAGGAAGTCATAGGGAGGAGGGAGCAAGCTTGTTTTCTGCTGCCCCGGAGACTAGGATGCAGAACAATGGCTTCAAACTACAAGAAAGGAAATTCCATCTGAACATTAGGAAGAACTTCCTGACTGAGCACAGTTCAACAGTGGAACTCTGTACCCTGGAGTATGGTGGAGGCTCCTTCTTTGGAAGCTTTTAAATAGAGGCTGGATGGCCATCTGTTGGGGGTGCTTTGAATGAAATTTTCCTGCTTCTTGGCAGGGGGTGGGACTGGATGGCCCATGAGGTTGCTTCCAACTCTATGATTCTATGATTCTACATAGCTTTCAAGATCCCTCCCAACCCTGGAGATCACAGTGTCATTAAAGCCCCTTATAGACTTCCTTCCTAAAGACCAAAATCTGAGAATGTCAAAAATCGATTTAAGAAAAAAGGGCTTTCATTAAACATTTCCTGCTGAAATAGTTCACATTGAGAGTATTGATTCAAGATTGAAATACTCTTGCATTTGTTAATCTTTTTGCTGCTGTAGGGTGTTCTGATTTTAAACTTAGGGCCCTTCCAGGCAGGTCCTATATCCCAGGAACTGATCCCAGATTTTCTGCTTTAACATTGGATGCTAAGTGGAATTATCTCTGATTAGTACTTGGGTGGGAGACCTCAAGTAAATCCCAGTAGCTGTACACTGACCATATCAACATCAAAAGACAAGAACAAAAATACACAGACATATACACACTAATCACTATGCTGTAGAAACTGACAAACCACCCCTGAATATTCCTTTTTAAAGAAAATCCTATGAAATCCATGGGTTAGCCATAAGTTCACACATGAGAGGAAGGCACTTACACATACAAACACACACAGAATATCTCCAGGCATATTTCATGTACCTAACTGGATTTTCTACTGACTACTCTTTTGGGGAATTGCAGGTTTTCTTTTAAAATAATTTCCTTAGTAAATAAGATGTCTGTGATACTTGTTTTCAGGCAGTGATGTGTAAAGCAAGAAATGTGATACTTTATTTTTAAAAACAAAGCAAAACCTTTTTTGCCGTTGTTTGCCGCTCTACAAAGCGTTTCCTGTTTTGCAGTGTGCAAATCCGGGACAGGTCAGCCACTCACCTGTTCTTTAAACAGAAACGAGTTTGCTTCTCATTGTTATTTACCTATCCAAATAGGCTGAATAGGTAAGAATTATTACTCAAAGTATACTTTGAGTGGTTGAGTAAACCACTGTATGAACTGGCCATCTGTAGCTTTACTGTACGGCAAACGTACCTTTGTGTGTCTCAGCTTAATGATCTTCGCAACTTTTCTTCCCCTTTAATCTTCTTAAACTTGTTAAAAAGCACTTTACTGACTTAGTTGTGAAACCCAATTAAAACTGAGGTGTGGATTCTAAAAGAGGTTTAACAGAAGAGATTCCATCTAAAGATTAAGAAGAAAAACTTTATTGTGAGAATTGTTCAACAGTGGAATAAGCTGCGTTGGAAGGTGATGAACTCTCCTCCTTTGGAGGTCTTTAAACAAGGGTTTCAAAAGTGTTTTAGTTGTGTATTCTTGCATATCAGGGTGATTAGATTAAATGACCCTTGCAGTGCCTTCCAACTCTAAGGTAGGTTCAAAGGTGCAGTTTTAACTACATTACTCAGTGCAGTGCATGGTGTAGAACCATCAGACAATCACATTAACAATTTTCAGTCTCCTAGGATGCTTGCAGAACTCTGGAAGCACAGAGCTCCCATCAGACAACATTGGGCTACTTCCAGTAGGGCTCCATGCTTTCAGCATCCTGCAAGCATCCTAGGATGCTGAAAAGAACAGAGAAGAAGAGGGTGAGCGCAGGGGGATGGGCAGGGGCGTGACAGGTTTCTACACTGCCTGCCAGATTCTCTATACTGCATGGCAAATCCCCCTGCTAGCTCCTGCCATTGTGATGAGGTTCTAAGGTTCTATGGAAAGAAAAACAATAGTCTTGTTTCTTTTGCTTTGATTCCAGTGTAGCTGGTATAGTTGCCTCCTATAGAATCCTGGGATTGGTAGTTTGATGCAGAACTTTTTTCTCATAATGTTTTTCAGACTGCACTTCATGGGGTCCTTTCACACAATTATAGCACTTTTGATTTGAAGTGAGATCATTTCTATTTATTCAGAAATAAGTGTAAAGAACTTTCTAATCCAATCTAATATGTCTTTACTAAGACATATCTTTTATGTAAGATTTTACATTTCTGTATGTGTGCATGGGACTTGCAACTCTTAGGTCTGACTTTATTTTACTATTTTATTTTTGGTATGATCGATATGACAAGATGACAGGAGATTCTGACTTTCCAATTATGAGAAGGTGCTTGAATCTATCCCTTTCTTTGTCTTAGCATGCTGTCTAGTGCAAAATCTGCCCATTACAGACAGGTTTTTCTTCCGTCATTAAACAATATGCACTGTTATGGTTACTGCAGTGTACATTGTTCTGTTGACAGAAGGCAGTGCTAGAGCTGCACTCTATTGTCGTTATCAGTCGCAACCCAGTGACAAAGTACAACTTGGCAGTACTCTTTGAGTTCCTTTGTATTTAAACATGAAATCAAATTCATGGTCAGAATTTGCAATGTAACAACTTCGTGATTCAGGATGCATATTTTCCAAAGTGCTCAAAAGCATCTCACACCTTTGTAGTTGTGTAGTACTGATCTAGCTGAACAAAATCTAGATGGAAAATAATTTTAGGCATGTCTACTCCGAAGTATAAATCATTATCTTCAGTGGGTTTATTCCCAGGCAAATCTGTTCAGGATTGCAGCTTTAGGGCTAACCTACGTATATTATGTAGTATGTAGACTTCTGAGTGATACAGAATTCTTTTTTAAGAGAGAGGTTCCAATTAGCATGTTTGTAAGAGATCATCTTGGTCTTTTTGAAATACTTATTTCCTGCGTTAATTACATCTGAACATTTTAATGAGCTAAAATGTATGTGTATAATTTCAGTCCTTACTTACATTTAAACACAGCTTTGTAGTCTCTGTGAGCAATATAAGATAAAATGAATAGCGAAGTCAGGATGGATGTTAAGAAGATATACTTTATTGGAAATCCTACAAATCTATAAATATTCAGAATTGTGAGTCTGCAGGGATCTATATTAGAGCTAAACAATTCAGAAAAAGACTCAATTTCTGACACTCAACAAGAAGAAAGACATGCCTAGCATTAGTCACTACCTGCGGAGAATAAAACCGACGAGCAAAGGTCAGTGGTTCTCACACACAAATAGAAACTAGAGTTGCCAGAGGATGGCTGGGGGCAGGGAAATAATCTTTCCAGGTTTTGTACTGTTACCACTACCTTGATCTTCAGCTGGATATAAGTGAAATGCAGCCCACCAGATATTATTGCACTGCAAATACAGCAATTCCTTACAATTAGCTATGCTTTTTCAGGGCGGAAACGAGTTGCAGTGCAACAACATTTACAAGGATGATTTTTTGCTCAGCTCCTATTTGTCAATTATCAGCGAGAGAGATGTTTTATGACATGAAGATTGATTAATGTCTACAGTTAAAGTTACTGTCTGCAATTAAACATCTGCACATATCTGCAGTTAAAAGCATTGCAAATGAAAAGTTGATACATCTTAATCTTTATTTGTGTATTTATTTAATCTTTGGCCCAAAATGCCCCCCCCCCCGCACCTCACTTCCCAGGTTGACATTTTCTTTGTATTTCTTTAATAAAGGGGTTTTATGACTGTGGACAAAATGTGACATACATGCCCCTCACATTCCCTGGGGGGTAGAAATCATTTTTAATAATAATAATAATCATTATCATCATCATCATCATATTTGACCTTTTTGTGGATCCTTTGGAACCCAGTGGGCTTCAGAAAACTTTTGGGAGACATAAAGGACATAAAGTGTTCATGCAAGATTTTTTACTCCAAAATGTGTTTTGTCAACTTCGGGTGGTGTGCATACCCAAATTTACTTTGGCCCTTAGGAAAAAAATGTTGAATTAGCATCGTTTTGTGGGAAAAGGGTGAGGTTTTAGATATGATGACATCTCAAGTTCCCACAAAACAGCCCACGTTCAGAGAATGATGAGATACCTGTTGGCTTTATCTGAAACCTTTAAAATTGCAGGGAAAGTAGACTATGACTGGGTCCATAGTTTTCAAGAATAGTGGCAAAACAAGTGAGTTTAGTTCTTGAGAGGATTGTACAGATTTATCAGCAACTCAGGCCTCTCCCCTGGCAAATGCATGGATGTCCAGACTTGGAGGAATGAGAAGCATTAGGATAAAACAATCAGGTGAATTTGGGGATTATTTTGCTGGAATCTGTGAGCGAGAAGTAAAGAGCTATTTTTATGCAGCCTGTATATGTGATTTAGGGAGGTGCAGTATTTTAAAAATTATGCAAATATATTTCAGTTGAAGCATGTCAGACTCCGTTTATTAAATAACAGCCTATCCAATAATGTGTTGCTAAATACCAGTCTGTAATAGTATGTATTTTTTCTCAGAGATAAAATTGAAATTATACTTTTCTGTTTGTTGTTATTTTAAGAATGGTTTAATTGTCCTTGAGCTTTAAGTTGTCCCCAATAAAATATCCTTGAGAGGGCTCTCATAGATGCACATTTTCTGTGGTGTTTTGATATGATGAGTGAAAAACTGAAATGTTGTTGACCTAAAGATGTTTTTGTGTGTGCATCTACAGTGAAGAGATAAGGCTATTTGACACTATTGTAACTGCCATGGAATCACTGCAGTTGTAGTTTTATAAGATGTTTAGCCTTTTCTACCAAATAGTGCTGGTGCCTCACCAAATGACAACTCCCATGATTCCATAGTATAGAGCCATAGCATTTAAATTTGTATCAAACTGCATTAATTTTACATATACTGTAGATTGACTCTGTGTGTTGATTAAAACATATGCACAGCTTACAATAGAAAAGATAAACCACTCTTTGCAGTTTAATCATTCTCAAAGCTGAAGGTTGTTCATGCTTGCATTAAAAGGCACATATAAATCAGTATTTGAGGAGGTGCAGCTTGTAAAAACCTAGTGCTGATGAGGTTGAAAGAAGTTGTTTTTGCCAAAATTTCCTCTTTGGCATTACTGTTAATGGTACAAAAATGTGGCCCTTAGAATGCAATTTGTCACCATAGTTTATTGATGGCACTGTGCATTACATGTGTTATGCTTTTTCTGAAATCGTTACCTTCAGACACTCAAGAAGTGAGCAATTGGGGAATGGAGAATTTTTTTTTAAAAAAAGGCTGAAAATTGTATATTCTTTTTTCAAGCCAGTTAAATTCAAATTAGCAGAATGGAAGGAACTTTTATGCCTCCTTTTTCCAAATTCATTCAGAACTCAGGTCACCAAATAAAGGTATAGGCATTTAATTTTGAGCAAAGAAGAAAAAAGTTTCCTTTCACATAGTCCATCACACATTTATGGGGGTTTTCTGACCTAAGATTTGGTGACTTCAGTGGACAATATAAGTTTAGAAGCAGTGGGATTCTGAATAGCTGTTACTATTGTTAGAAGTGTTTAAATCTCACCACCTCGTTTCCAATTAACCTTTCAAGTTATTTCAGGCTAAAAGTTAACATTTCTCAAAATAGCAAAATGTTTTCTTTCAACAGATGTTGCGAGTGCTTAAGATGTTGTGGAAGAAGAGACCCAAGGCCTCGAACAGTTTGGCTTGGCCACCCAGAAAAAAGAGACCAGAGATATCCCCGCAATGTCATCAACAACCAGAAATACAACTTCTTTACTTTTTTACCAGGGGTAGGTATATTACATTGTCTTCCTTTGCTACTATTAATACATACTCTCTGACATTAATTTATATATCATCTTAATTTGTCATGACATATAAATGAAACAGATTCAAAAGTATTGATCCAAATGGGATATAAGTCCATTCAATCAATAAAATATTTTCTTCTATTGTGCTTTCTCAAGAATATTTCCCATTTTTGCATCTGAAGAATATTTTACTCTTTTGCTACAACATAACTTAAATATAACTTTTCATTTCATTAAAAGCAATATGTTTTTCTAAGGCATCTTTTATCTTTTGTTGAAAACTTAACCTGTAGGTGAGATCTTACAAATATTGCCCTTGTCAATCATTCTGCACACTTATTTTTATTTCCTTAGGTACTGTTCAATCAATTCAAGTACTTCTTCAACCTTTATTTCTTATTTCTGGCCTGTTCTCAATTTGTTCCTGAAATGAGGCTTGGTGCACTTTACACATATTGGGTTCCACTGGTATGTAATATCAAGTTTATTTATTCAAGAAAGTTTCACTGTTTAAATACAAGATGTCCTTTGTTAACATTATCTCGACAATCCTTGTAATGGTATAACTTAAAATGGTTTTTGTTAGCTTATTTTTATGAAGCCAGCTCTTTATGTGTTTGGGAATTGTAGATGCTCCATCTGACTTTTAAAACTGATTTAATAAATGTTTGCCATTCAGAAACAAAACCCTGAGCAATGGATGGGGGGTTGAAAGCATGAGGAGACACGTGATCCAAAGTGTAATTTATCCAATTTATCCAATAACCATTTAAAGACTAAACCAAAGGGAGAGTCCCTCAGGTTAACTTCGGGGGGAGGCTATCATGGGAACATTAGAGCAATTATGTTTGTTATAAAACAATATGTTCTACCAGTGCAATGTGGCAGATAGAAATGTTGCTGAAAACCTGATTCCAGGTCTTTATGAAATAGGCTTTCCCAATATGAAGCTCTCTGGAAGTGTTGGATTGTGATTTTTGTCATCCTTAGGCAGCATAACCTTGGATAGGGATGATGGAAGTTATAGTTCGACATATCACCCACTTGGAGAATAGTGTTACATATTTTGTCTCTTGATATTTCTATTGTCTTAATTTAAAGCCAGGAAATTTGATTGTCACTATGTTTTCTTCAGTTTCCCAATCTCAGCTGTATCTTGTTTCTGTTGAAGATGCTATTATATATTTTTTGCATGCTAAAATCTGATAAATATTGACTGACAATTCTGAAAAAGCAACATATTGAAAAAGCTTTCACTGCTTTTCTGACCAGATTGTGGCTTTTTTTCTCGAACGAGGCTCCTGTTAAATTTTGCTACTATAAATATATCCCAATTCAGCTACCTCAAGCAATAAACTCATACTGACGGAGAATCATTGTGTACTTCCAAACTGCTCATATTGAAATAATAGGTGGAAGTGAATGGGATGGGGAAGCAGGAGAATGATGAAGTCCTAGAACAAATGGGAGACAGTTGAATTTACTTCTAATATTTTTCAGAGAACTACTGTTTAAGACATGTTGGCCATCATCAGACTGATATATGGCTAGAAACCTGCATGCCTCGTAGTTTTAATTGAATTGTAAAACACACTGAAGTTCAGGTATGGTGGGCTTCTCATCTTTTAGATGCCATTGTACTAAAACTCCTATCATCTAGATCAGGGCTGTCCAACTTCTGCCGGCCCAAGGGCCGGAATTCCAGTGAGTGATTACCTGGGGGGCCGCAGCGGTGGACATAGCCGCTCGCCACGCCCCCCGCGATATCCTGCCCGGCCTGCCCCTTTTCGGCAGGGCTGGGTGAAGTCAGGCGTGGCGCCTGCGCCAAGGAGGAAAAGGTGGAGGGAAGTCGGGGCCTCTGCCTCCACCTCTTCCTCCTCGGTGCCACACCTGACGTCACCCAGCCCCGCCGAAAAGGGGTAGGCCGTGCAGGACGCCGGGCATGTGCGCCAGGGCGGGAGCGGCCCCGCCCCCGCGAGTGGCCCCGCCCTCGCAAATGGCCCTGCCCCCTAGAGATCGATTTTAAAAAATATTTTGAAATTAAAACAGCTGAGTTTTTGCGGGCCACGTCCAGGGGGCTGGCGGGCCATGTACAGCCCACGGGCTGCCAGTTGGACAGGCCCGATCTAGATCAGAGTTTCTCAAACTCTGCTCCTCCAAATGTTTTGGACTTTAGCTCCCACAGTTCCTAACATCTGGTAACCTGGCTGGGATTTCTGGGAACTGAAGTCCAAAACACCTGGAGAGCACAGTTTAAGAAACACTGATCTAGATCATTGACCAGTTTCTCAAGTCACTTTTGACACGATAAAAAACAAACAAACCTCCCCTTATAAGAATCTGTTAGCCAGTGATGGGAACAAAGATTGGAAAAAATGTGTCACCACTGATTAGTGGTTTTCATGCCAGTGAGGTGGTGAATTGGTTCTACATTTTAGTCTGGACTTTAAAAAAGGCATCTGGGCTACTGAATCCTACCCTTGAAGCAGATCTAGCACCTTGGATAGTTCTTCTAACCAGACATAATTCAGCACTCAATCAACAACTCAACATTGGTTCTCTTCAGTACAAAACAAAGCAAACTGTGGACCAAACGCAGCCCTTCCAACTGTTGAATACCACCACAGAAAGCCCCTAAATGTTTCAGACCCCATTTTTAAAATTTGTGTGGGTTTTTTGTGTGTGCGCGCATGGTTTATTTGGTTTTTTCGGGTTTTTGTTTGAAAATTGCCCAAAGCTTTCAAGACTCTGAAAATATGGGTGTTTCCTTATATCACCAAAGCCCACCAAAACCCCCAAACAAAACAAAATGAAAATCAGGCAAAATGTTGTCCAGGAATGATATCATATCACTTTGGGCATGTAAAATAGCATTATGGTGGTCTGCCAAGTAGATATTGAAAGCAAATGCCCATATCTACTGATCAATTTCCTGCCTCTCCTTTTAGTTGTCTTGTTTTAAAAGTGAGGCCAATAAACTTATAACCTAATTTCTGAATGAAATGTGGAATCATAATATTTTAGATGATGAAACAAATACTATATCCTGTGTTAGTTATGTAAGGCTAATTCTATTTAAGCCAGATACTTTTGTATGTAACTTGTTTACATAGAATCAAAGAATCATAGAGTTGGAAGAGACCTTGTGTGCCATCCAGTCCAACCCTCTACCAAGAAGCAGGGGGTTGGACTTTTTTTTCATGCCCTACCATTCATTGATTGCCTGGATCGGGATCCTATGCTAAAAATCCAATGCCCAAGTGATTTTTGACAAAGCTGTCTTCTCTAAAATGGATACACTGCAGAACTAATCTATTTAAAATTTCTCATTTTATCCAGTTTTTACTTCTTTATGCAACACTGTTTTCTAGTTATCAGGGAAAAGGAAACTGTTTAGTATACCCCAAAATACAAAATCCAGAAGTAGCTATAGCTTTTTCAGACCAACACATAAATAATATTTCTGTATGGCCAGCACAGCTACCCCTAAATATAGGATACCATGACCTTACTAACCTCTGGAAGGCAAAATACTCACTTACTGTGGCTTTTGAGATCCCAGTAGACTGGTTTCAGCCTTTGAAGCATATTTTCCCAGCTATACAGGCTAAAGAAATGGTCTTTTTAATGCAAACAAGAATTCAGAGTTACTTAAATTCTGTAACAGCGGCATTTGGTCCTACTTGTGATTGCACATTACTGCATTTGGCTTTGGAGAGAGGATGAAGGGAAGGAGGGAAGGAGGGAGAAGAGATGGAGGAGGTCCTGAATGTATTATTATCACAATTCAGCCAGATTCCAGGTTGTAAGATACATTTTAGGAGAACAGAATGGAAGGGATTTGAGTCTTAGTGATAAAAATGAAATCACAAAATTATGTGTAGTTTGTCAAAGGAACACTCCAAGAAAATATTTAGAATTTAAATAAACGTTCCTCAAGCAGATCTGGGGAAATGCATCCATGATAACAAATGTTAAAATTATAATAAAATGGGCATCGTTAAAAATGAGCAACCATTAATAGGAATCTGTTTCCCACCATGTTGTTTCCATTGTTCAACTAAAAGACCAAAAAAATGTACGTGGTAAACATTCATTTGGATTTTCTGTAGCAACACGATTTCATGTTTAAATGCATTCCCAAACAATTGGGTGAGGACATTTTCAAACATAGGATGAGATTATTGAGTTTGTTGCATCATTGAAATGCTCAGTTCAAAAAACCCCACAAAACAGCCTCACCAAGCTAGAGTAAAAAGGTATCTCTACAAAAAAAATTAGTCTCTTAAATAGAAGCTTTTCATAGCCAATCAGATAATATAGTCCAGAACATGGGGCATTCGTATTCACAAATATGTGCAGTGGTAGAGCAGTGTAAAGCTCTTAGATTTTTCATCAAATTTGTAAGAAAAGTATATTTAAATATATATTTACACATATGTTTTTGATTAATCAGTTCAAAAAAAGACAGTGTAGGAGAGAAAGATTATACCGAATCTGAGAAGTCACTTTTTAAGAATGTTCAAATTTTACTACTGAGCAGTAGAGAAAATGTTGGAGACTATTTATAATTTTTGCAGGGCTTCTCTAAATCTGTAATGGCATTGTGATTGTCTACATCACGTGAACCATTAGAATTCAACATGTGAGCTGCCGGAGTTCTATATAAAAGCCTTTTGTTCATTGTAGGCTGCAAATGCAACCGTTTTGACACAGAATGACAACTTGAGTTGAGATAAGTCAGTGGGGCAAATATGAGGGAACCTATTTAAAGTGATTATTTGATATCCTAATACTCAAATGCATCAAGATTGTTATTTGTGTTCACATAAATTTTGTATAGAGATAACAAACTAAATTTCAGATGCTCTTTCAGAACAACAATAAATCTCATCTACTAGCGAAGATGAGATTTATTTGACCGCAATTTGGACTAACTTGGATGATGTTTTTAACCTGGAGAACTGTTTTAATGTATATTTATATTGTTTTTAACTATTTGATTGTATTTTATATGCTCATACTGTGTTGGCATCGAATTGTGCCTGTTGGTAGCTGTCCTGAGTCCCTCTTCAGAGGTCGAGAATGGACAGGGTATAAATGTTCTAAATAAAATAAAATAAATAAACAATAAGTAATAATAGTATTTTCAGCAGCAGTTGAAAAACCTGTAAATTAGCATACATTCCAACATGTTAATTCTAAAGTAAGTCCCACTGAGTTATTTGGCAAACATATTCAGGATAGACATGTTGGCCATGCAGCAAAATACATAATCCACAAAACAGCTATTTTTAACCCTGCTGGTCTGTTCGGGTCAAATATGACCCGTTTTGGAAATTAATATTTGTTTATTCATTCATTTTTTGATTTTGAAACTTGTGGTTCCTTCTATTTTCCTAATTTACGGGGTTCATACTAAGGGTACTTTATTTTTCCCCCCCGGTGCTTTAGTTTTTGTGCTACAGTTTTGTATACACTTGTTATGTTCGGGTCAAAAATGACCCGGTATATAATAAAACACAAAATTTTAAAAAAAATTCAATTTTTCTTTGATAATGAACTACTATGATTCACACACTGTATAATAATGCAACAGGTTTCAAAAAGTGGCTCAAAATAACATTTCAGTGGCCAAAATAACATCCGAAAATAGGGCCGGGTCAAAAATGACCCGAACATAACAAGTGTATAGTAAACCCAAAAATAATATTACCGTACTTAAGTTTTTTTGTTTCAATTATTCTCTGATAACTAACAGCTATGATCACACAGTATAATAATGCAACAGGTATTCAAAAAGAACTTTTAAGTGGCTCAAAAAAACATCCGAAAATAGGGCCGGGTCAAAAATGACCCGAACATAACAAGTGTATGGTGGCACGAAACAAACATTAAAATATCTTTGCTTGATGAATAAGTCAATGGCACTTTGAAAATGTGCATGATGTATTTTGTTCATTTTGGCTGGCCAATAAAGATATCACTGTTTTGTGGATTTTGTATTTTGTTGAGTTCTTTGTGGTTTGTTTCAAGGTAGGGATATGTATAGTCAGTTTACTATTGGGTTTGAGTATTGGACAAAGATTCTGAAAGACCAGAGTTTGAAGCACTGCTCAGGAAAACCCTCTGGCTGATCAAGGGAGAGGGAGGTCAAAGAAGACAGTAATGCCAAATGCCCTCTGAATAAATATTGCCAAGAAAAGCCCCGGTGATAGGATCAGCATAAGTCAGAGTTCAACTAAGGTATATAACAAAAGGATGTTATAACTCTGAAATATCAGAAGAAGTTTCCATCTTTGAGCAAGGTGAAAGGGCACTTTTCATTTAATCAGATAATATATTGGTGTCCCCAGATGAGAATAATGACTCCAGATCCCTCTGGACTTTCTTTGTGCTGCTTACTAATGACTTCCAAACTTCTGCAGACAGAAGTTTTCCCTCTGCAGTATTTGCATCTCTTTGTAAAGCTATTCCAAGCCTTGAGGGCATGCAATAATTTTTGAATTAATGTTCATACACAATATGCAAGGCAGTGGAAGACGCCTTGAAATTAGTAGAACAGACTGATTTCCTCTTGGGGCCTTAATTGGATTTAAGAAACAAACTCTTTATCCTTTGTGTTACATGTAGGAAGAAATCAGTATTAAGAAACAAGATACAACCTGTGTCTGCACTGAGAATTTTCTTTGGTGGCAACTGGTTTTCATTTTTTAAACAAAGTTAAAAATATAACTTGAGTAGGGCCATAATCCTAACCCCACTGAAGTGTAAGTAACCTCCACTGAATTTAATTAAACTTACTTTTCAGTTACATGAAATATATCTCTATCTTTATCTACATGTCATTTGATTTTTATGGCAAGATTTACAAATCAACCCTGCTTGTTTTTCAAAAAGATGAAGTTAAAAGCAGTGGGAGAATTAAAAAATATTGAATGTTGTGCCTGTTGTATTAACAAGCAGTGAGATTTTGATAATTTAGAACTACTTTATTTATTTATTTATTTATTTATTTATTTATTTATTTACATCATTTATATTCCCCCCTTCTCACCCCTCAGGGGACTCAGGGGAGATCACAAAGCACATATACAGGCAAACATTCAGTGCCATAGACATACAACATATATAGACCTCAAATGGAGGATATGTAGAGAACAAACATAGATAGATATCCAAAATGGTAAACGTGGAATAAATTTATAAAGAGAATGGCAAATAGCCAAAGCCAAAGTCGGCCACAATAGCAAAAAAAATTACAATTCAAACCGTGCAATAAACGTAAATAACACCACAAATGGTGTAAAGGCGATTCCAATATGACAATAATAAATTCAAAAGATTATTTTAGAGTTCGTATCATGGGTCAAAATACATGTCCCTATAAAAAAGGTCCGGGGTCTGAGATGCGTTGCCGAAGAACAGGTAAATTATAATCCAAATGGAAACACCCAACCGGGTGTATTTGTAATCTGAGTGCCCGATGGCAAGCAGGTAAACAAAAAGGCCAACGAGGAGCCGTTTGGACGCAAGATCCGCCTCTCGTTTCGACCCTAGATGGGTCTTTTTCAAGGCCGTAGTAAGTGGAGACCCATCAGTGGTAGAAGAATGGACCAGGTTGGAACAACCTAAAAGTCCGTAAATTATATAGCATTAAATACTAATAGTACTAATAGAGAAAATACAATCTAATAATATGACGAATGGGAATCGCAATATCCTTGTCTAAGCAACCAAATAACATGTATACAAGCAGCATATAAACTATGGAAATATACAATGTAATAGTAGAAGTATAAGTTGCAAAGATGCGTAACACACAAGTGTAGTAATGTAGGATACATAATAGCAATATAAAACAATATAATATAAAGTGGAGAGAGAGATGCATACCACATATGGAGAGGGAATCAGCTCAGTGGTTGAATCCAGGGCATAAAGCAACAACCCACAGAGAGAGCAGAGTATAAATCAGGAGGGAAACAGGTGCAAAGAATAATCACTTCAGGGGGTCTGAAAGCCGTAGCTTCTCATTTAAACCGAATGGAAATTCGGAATTTAAATTCAAAATCCACCGGGTTTCAATTCTCCGCAGGATGCTGTCAACATCACCATGGGGTGGAATTTTAACTTTTTCGATGCCAAAGAACCTGAGACTGTTAGGACCATGCGATTGTTGTTTAAAATGACTGTAAAGTGGGGAGTCATCTGAAAAGTTACGGATTTTCGAGCGGTGTTCACCTACTCTGACTCCCATCATTCATCGAGACTCGCCCACGTAGACTAGGCCACATGGGTATGGTAGTCCATAAATGCAGATTTTGCAGAAGTAAAAAAGTCTTTAAAGATAAGATAGCGATTGATGCCCGGGATAAACACCTGTTTCTCAGTGTAAACGAATTCGCATTGGGCGCAATTGCCACATCTATGTGTCTATTCTAAATATTTTCTTGGAGTGTTCCTCTGACAAACTACACATAATTTTGTGATTTCATTTTTATCACTAAGACTCAAATCCCTTTCATTCGGTTCTCCTAAAATGTATCTTACAACCTGGAATCTGGCTGAATTGTGATAATAATACATTCAGGACCTCCTCCACCTCTTCTCCCTCCTTCCCTCCTTCCTCTCTCCAAAGCCAAATGCAGTAATGTGCAATCACAAGTAGGACCAAATGCCACTGTTACAGAATTTATGTAACTCTGAATCCTTGTTTGCATTAAAAAGACCATTTATTTAGCCTGTATAGCTGGGAAAATATGCTTCAAAGGCTGAAACCAGTCTACTGGGATCTCAAAAGCCACAGTAAGTGGTGGCCTCCCATTCATGTACTAACCAGGGCTGACCTTGCTTAGCTTCCATTATCATATGGGATCTAGTGTCTTTAAGATATTTAGGGGGGGGGGATTGGAAAACTGCCAAATTTTGGGAAAGTTTGTCTTATTTAAATCTAAAATTAAAGAAGTTGAGACTGGTTTAATTCAAATTATGCGCACACTTTAAAATATAGATAAGTGTATTTTAATGTGCTGAAAACTTGAATAGTAATTTGAGGTATATAGATTTTTTCCCATTTTAGGAGTGACTTGAGAAACTGCAAGTCACATCTGGTATGAGAGCATTGGCCATCTACAAGGATGTTGCCCAGGGAATGTCCTGATGTTTGATGTTTTACCATCCTTGTGTGAGGCTTCTCTCATGTCTCCACATGGGGAACTGGACTTGACAGAGGGAGCTCAATCCCTTCTTCCCAGATTTGAACCACTGACCTATTGGTCAGCAGTCGTGCTGACACAAGGGTTTAACCCACTGCACCACCGGGTGCTCCATATGTAGATAGATCATGCAATAGACATGTCTTCCTCCTGTCATGAAATAATTCAGAATGCTCATACTTGCTGATAGAATACATTACTGGTAAGCACACGGGCACGTTCCAGTGTTTTGGACTACAATGGCCTTGATTTACAGGCAGTGGCCACATTCCCTTAGAACTACTGTAGTGGGAGCCTTAATCCTTGGGTAGTTCATTAATTGCCCCCACTCCATCCAGGAGCTGTTTCTACAATAATGCAAACCCTGTCTGCTTACCCTTATTGGAGTAATGGAATATAGTGAAGCAGATTGGTTTGAATATGCATATTTTGGGATGGTTAAAACTCCCAACCTTTCTTTGCTTTGGGCTTGTCTCTCTTTTGCCATACAACATACAGCATGTCACTGGAATGTAGTATTGAACTTTGACTAGGGATATTGGGGTCAAATTGCCAGTCGGATGGACTCATCATTACCTTTCAGTCTAAACTGTTTCACCAGGGTTGTTGTAAAGAATAAAGTATGGGAAACAGCACATACCATGCTTGGAGGAAAATATAAAATATATCTATTTAACTAATAAACACATTTGTTTGCAATAATGAGAGATAAAATTTCCTATTCTAATGATTGAACACCTGAATGCTAAACTGTGTACTCTTCATATACCCTGCAGCTTACATGAGTTCTCTGAATATTTTAAATCCCCCCTTTAATGCTTATCAAAATAGAACGGGCATGCCTAACAGGCGACCCGCGGGCCGCACATGGCCCGCCAGCCCTTTGGATGCGGCCCGCCTACCCAGGCCCGGATTAAGGCGTTTTGCCACCTAGGCCACACTTGGAAAGCAGCGCCCCAGGGGGTGGGGCTTCCTCTCTCCTCTCCGTGACTGGTTGCGGAGAGAAGCAGAAAGGGACGCCCCGCCCCCGGAGCGATGCTGGGCATGCGCAGCAGAGCCTGGGGGCAGGGCGTCCCTTCCTGCTTCTCTCCGTGACTGATCATGGAGAGAAGCAGAAAGGGACACCCCACCTCCGGAGCGATGCTGGGCATGCGCAGCAGAGCCCGAGGGCGGGGCGTCCCTTTCTGCTTCTCTCCGTGACTGGTTGCGGAGAGAAGCAGAAAGGGACGCCTCGCCCCTGGAGCGATGCTGGGCATGCTTCCCTTCCTCCTCCTCATCGCCGCGACTGCCTTTCTGGTTCGGTGACGAGGAGGAAGAGGAAGGGAAGCTCCCACGGGGCATGCCCAGCAGCGTCGCCGAACCAGGAAGGATTGGAAGGAGGGCGCGTGATCAGTGACCGGAATTCCGGCCCTTGGGCCGGTAGAAGTTGGACAGCCCTGAAACAGAATGAGCTCAAAGGTTCTTCTCTGTAAAGGATATGACAATTTAATGAAGAGCACATTATTTTTCCTTGTGTCCCTGGTAGGAGCTATGCAGTATGAGTACATGAGAAAGTATCTCCTATTATGTCGCAGTTGCGTAGAAAAACACTGTCTCCTAGTGCAGGTGTAAACTGAGTTTTTTCCATCACCAAGTTAAAACATAGCTTTTTTATGTAACCTTTGTAGTGTAATGATTTGGTCCATATATGTATGGTAACATGGTTTGAAACAATATTAATGCACATTTATATGGTATATATCACTCCAAACGGAGCCCATGATTGTGCAATGGGTTAAACCACTGATCTGCTGAACTTGCTGACCAAAAGATTGGCGATTCAAATCCGGGGAGTGGGGTGAGCTCCCGCTGTTAGCCCCAGCTTCTGCCAACCTAGCTGTTTGGAAACAGGCAAATATGAGTAGATCAATCGGTACCACTTCAGCAGGAAGGTAATGATGCTCCCTACAATCATTCCGGCCACATGACCTTGGAGGCATCTACAGGCAACGCCAGCTCTTCGGCTTAGAAATGGAGATGAGCACCACCCCCCAGAGTCCGACACAACTGGACTTAATGTCAAAGGGAAACCTTTACCCTTATTATTCCAAACTGTTACAAAAATTGATCTCTTCTTAATTATTTTCAATTGACTTTCTATCTTTATAATGCTCTGAGATTTTTGTGATATAGAGTGGTACATAAATATTCTTTCAAAAAACAAAAATTCATAAGTAGCAGTACTGTAATGTTTTATCTGCTATACCAGAGCTTTCCAAACATTTCATGTTGATGACACATTTTTTAGACATGCATCACTTTGTGACACGGTAATTTAGTTTTACTGGTAAATTGAAGGTTAAACAACAACAGATACATGAATCATAAAAACAAAATGAATGATGACACAAAATATCTAATGGAAATATTTCATTTAAATATTTAAAAATATATTACTTATAAGATAATAACATACATTTCCAAGATTTGTGTAATTTATTATGTTTGCACCTACATACTGTAGCCGAAACACAAACGTGTTGTGATACACAGTTTGGAAAGCTCTGTGGTAAATCCTACCAGAAAGAACAAGTATTTCCTATAATCAGTTGTGAGTGGAATAAGCTGGACTTCATCTGCCCTGCCTCAATGACCCCTTTCCCTCTTGGTCTCTTTAGGGTTTTGTGCTTGCTGTTACTATCATCCGTGAGGCTGTGGAAGAGATCCGATGTTGCATGCGTGACAAGGAAGTGAACTCCCAGATCTACAGCAAACTCACAGCAAGAGGTCAGCTGTTTGGCTCCAGCTTTTCACATCTGCTCACTGCATCCCTTAGCAGACTGCCTGAACAGCAGGAGTTGCAACTCAATCAAATGTTGCTGACAATTAGAAAAGCAGGACTTCTGGAAGAGAGGGAGGGAAAGACTGACAGGGGGCGAGTGTTGTCAAGCTGGGAGGCACGTGGTTTAGCAGCCCTGTCTGTTGTTTGGACTCCAAGTGGAGCTATAGGCTCCCTTTACAGGATAAGATTGTAATTTCTTGTAGGTCTGGAGTACAAATGTAAATGTGACTGCTATGCTTTCTCGCAAAAAAGAAAGAATATTCACCATCTATCACATTATTTTAAATGGTTCTCTCATACTGTAATAATAATAATAATAATAATAATTTATTTGTATTACGCCTTATCTCCCCAAGGGGACTCAAGAAGGATTCCAACAAACAAAAAACATAGAGGCAAACATTCAACTGCATACTGAGGGATGCAAATAAGTGGGAAGAAATGGCACCTAATCAGCATGTAACAATAAACCATGGTTTTGCTTTATGACCCTTGAACTGGCACACTTGTCTCCTCTCTTCCTCTAGCACGGCTTCAAGGAATTTTAAGAAATCTGATTTGTTTAGAGTTAACTACATTGACTGCTATGTTAGAAACCTAATTGTCATTAAGGTTAATTGTATAAAAGATATTTTGAAATTCCATAAACAGTTTACCTGGGATTCCCTCAAAGCATCCAAGGTTGCTGTCTTTTGGACACACCTTTGGTGTCACCTTGGTGGGCACCACAAAAGGAATTGATGAAAGAAATATGAAGTGGTAATAACTCACTATACACAAAGCTAAACCACAGGGCATAAAGGGGCAGATCTATGGGAATAAAGGTGTAGACACGTGTTTGAGGTAAAAATCACAGGTATAATCATGTGAACAAATTCAAGTGCTAAATAGCATAATAATCTCACAAAAAGCACAATGCAATGCAATTCATTCACAGTGTTCCAGATTCACATAATAACAATAGTAGTGCCCCTACAATGGTATAGGGCCAAGTACAATATTCCAATGGAGTCTGTGTTCCCCTATCAATAGTCAAGAGCATAATAACTCATAGGCTAACGACTGAATCAGAAAAGGAGCCTTGGTGGGTTGAAGAGCTGGCAAGCTGCTGGATGGGCAGGCGCCAACGGCTGGAGGTAAGCTGACGACGCCAAGATGGCTGTTTCGCGTAAACTCCGCTTCCTCAGGGCGCTCAAAACTTCTGACCGCTCCTCCCCAGTGTTGTAGTAACACAATAACACAATAGGTCACCTAGAAGGCCATTTGATTCCAGCCCGGGAGATGACTCACAGCATTGACCTGTATTAGAACGCGGAAACGCGAAATCTCCTGTATCGACTTTGAGTCCTTATTGTGTTACTACAACACTGGGGAGGAGCAGTCAGAAGTTTTGAGTGCCCTGAGGAAGCGGAGTTTACGCAAAACGGCCATCTTGGCGTCATCAGCTTACCTCCAGCCGTTGGCGCTTGCCCATCCAGCAGCTTGCCAGCTCTTCAACCCACCAAGGCTCCCTTTCTGACTCAGTCGTTAGCCTATGAGTTATTATACTCTTGACTATTGATAGGGGAACACAGACTCTATTGGAATATTGTACTTGGCCCTATACCATTGTAGGGGCACTACTATTGTTATTATGTGAATCTGGAACACTGTGAATGAATTGCATTGCATTGTGCTTTTTGTGAGATTGTTATGCTATTTAGCATTTGAATTTGTTCACATGATTATACCTGTGATTTTTACCTCAAACACGTGTCTACACCTTTATTCCCATAGATCTGCCCCTTTATGCCCTGTGGTTTAGCTTTGTGTATAGTGAGAAATATGAAGTGAGCTGAATAAATCAGATTTTACCTTCCACCTCATTCATTCTTTAGCCCAACTTTGCTATGAAATTTGCAGGCTGAATATCTGCTTTGGATGTCTTTTGGAGGTTGTTTCTTTAAAATTCCAGGGTTGTTTTTCTTTTCTTGCTCCCCCTATTCTCAGCTTTCAAGATTATTGAGTAGGGTAAGTGAGACCTACATTTCAAAAACCCTATGAAATGCAAAGAGACCGCCTGCCAAGACAGTGCTCCTTTGATACAGATCATTAGCATTTACCAGCTGTATATAAAAAGTGTTTTCCCAAACCTTTTGTGCTCTGTTTCACAAGTCATGAAGAGTAAGGCCACCTTTTAACAGCCAAAGGTTTAATAAAAACAAATATTGCTGTCTTTTCTAGTCTATCAGCATATTGTTAATAACAAAGGGAATATTCAAATGGGATATTCCTGTTCTTGTTGCAGTATTTGGACACATTCCTCACTCTCTGTAATTGTGAGGGAGGTACTTCTATTCATATATGAAAAATCTAGTTTGGGGCACTGGTGGCTCATGGTTCAAGCAACAGAGAGCATCTTTCTCTGAAGTTGCAGAAGCAAGCAACCAAGGCATGGTAGATTTGTGTCATCAACATTCCACTGAATATCTATCCATGTGGTTGGGAAGAAAGTTGTTGTAATACTTAATGTTTTGAAAATGTACTTTTGGATTATCATCAACACTTAGTAACTCCCTTAGAATCATTGAATCCATGGTTGCCTAGTAAGTGAACACAATATAATTAGTATTTACACAAGTTATATCATATTTTCACTTTATTTTGTCATTTCTTGGCCAATAGTAAATAGTATCAATTAAGTGAGTTGATTCAGACATAACCAGAAGAATTCAAGAGGACTGTGTTTTACAGTTAGGGCCAACAATTGGATTTGGGCAACCGTTTACTTGATATTTGTTTGGTTTCCTTCAACTAGCTTGTTGTAGTCAATCCACTACTCTTTGTGTGTCTGTGTGTGTATTCTAAATTTGATACTGAAGTCTTGCTTTTCTTGTGTGTTGCATACATTGGGCTTGTAGCACCCCTAAATGGAGGTCCTTGGAAAACATGCTCAAACCTAAATATTTATTTATTTATTTACTACATTTTTGTACTGCCATTCTCAGCCCCAGGGCGACTCATGATGGTTTACAAAGCAGCACAATTCAATGCCAACAATATGAAAACAGATAAAACAATTAAACATAGTTAAAAATTACAATTACATATAAAAACATTTCCTGTACAGATTTTATATATATTTTAAAAAATTGGATTTATGGGCCTCAATCTGAAGAGCTTTGTTGCCCAATGCAATTTTGGCTTTCAAAAGGTCTCCTTTGATACAACTCAAGGATGCCACTTCTCTCTATGTGTGTGTGTGTGTGTGTGTGTAAAATAGCCTCATGTATTTGCAGAAAGACTTGTATGTGTGCAAGGCAGATTAGATAAGGGTTTGCATAAATGAACTAACAAAGTTGTAGGTTTTTCTTTCTTTAATGACAGTTCACCATTTGTAGCAACAAGCACAGGATTGGAAGAAGTCTTAAACTTCTATTAGCAAGAGTGATAAAGTGCTTTGATAAGAGTGCTACATTTGCCACAAGAACACCTGGCCATCTGCAATTTTAGAAGAAACTTCCATTCCTTTTGAAGAAGGGGCACTGAAGCTCATCATATACTGAAAACATATTAAATTTGACATCATTTGTCCCATGGCTCAAGGTTGTGATATGCTGCATCCCTTACATCAGCCTTCCTTGACCAAGCATCCTCCAACATCCTTTGTCCCCAGTAAGCAGGTCATTAGTCATGCTGGAATGCATTCCCTGGTATCTAGAGGGTGCCAGGATAAGGACTGTTGACTTGGATATACAAACTAAAGGCCTGAATTGTTTCTTCATCCTATTTCCCTTAGTAGCCAACAAGATGCCCCAAGAGGAAGTCCCAAAGTAGGGCACCTCATCCAGACAGGCTCCTCTTGTTTCAGTTATTTTAATTTCCTGGTCCAATTTGTGCACAAGTAAAAACAACTTTTGAAGGAAGTAGTTTCTTTCTTCTCAAGCAATACATAGGGATGTTGCAGACATTGGGTTAGAGCCCTTATGAGAAACATCCAACAGTTCAGGGGTCACTTTTTGGCCCCCAGATTATATAGTAGTCTATGGTTGTAATATTGGTCTCCTCCCTCTCCCCTTTTTGGATTGGTCCCTGTACCCCATTTGGGTTGGTCCGTGTACCCTATTTGGCTACAATACTGATGTTTATGGAACAGGAAAATTAAAAACTAAAAAAAAAATCACGTCGGGGCATCAAATAACTAGTTTCTATATTCTTCTTAATGTTCTTCCACTTGAACCAATTTAATGTTCCAGCCTCAGTCAGAATATGAATTCAACATAATTCTAAATTCTATTTTCAAAGAAATCTGTACAGGAAATGAATTAATACATCTTTATTTTTTCCCAACAGGGACAATGAAAGTGAAAAGTTCCAGTATTCAAGTGGGGGACCTTGTCATTGTTGAAAAGGTATGTCTGCATTTGCCAATATTCTATACATTTCCAAATGCTTTTGTAATACTGTGTGTCATAATCTTTAAAAAAATAAAACAATAATCTTGTGTTCTAAAGAATATTATTTTAAAAAATTCTCATAGCTAGGGCATGTCTTTAATTTAGACTGTGTTCTGAACATTTGATAACTGTCTTTCTTTTCTTTTTTTGTAACACAGAATCAGCGTGTCCCTGCTGACATGATCTTCCTAAGAACATCAGAAAAGAATGGTAAACATCTGGAACCAATTGTGAAAATAGCCACTAACCTTTTGCCAGTTATTTGGGACAAAAAAATCTTTTTGAAAATGTAACCTGAGTATATATAATTTTAGACTCAACATATCTCCCTGAGTCAAACAAGTCCTTTTTTGATAGTTCAAGTATCTTTCTTGCTTTATAGTTCCTGGTTGTTTAAAGCATCAAGACTCTTTGCCCTGGAGGGTGTCCTGTTTTATAAGGTCAACCAATGTGCAGAAAAGAGAGATTAATGCTGACTGCTATCACTCACTTTGGCTTTGCTGAGCTCAACTTTTAACATACATCATTTATTATTTGGATAGCATGAAAAGTCCACTTTGTAAAGGTTTGCATGTATGGAATGAGTGATTCTGAGGTTTCTTTGTGTATTTATTGATGTGATTTCAAATAGAACTTTAAGGAAAGGAAAACATGATTTTGAAAATGACATGATTTAAAGCCTGTGTGTGATAATATTTATCAAGTGAACAGCTGCCTGTGGCACTGTTTACTCAAGTGCAGCCATATTACTGTCCTGGTGGCCACAGTCAATTTGTTTGTGGGTCATATAAAAACATTGACCCAGATCAAAAGTGCACCGAGAAGGCATGCATGGAACTGTCTCCAACACTGAAGCAATTGGGTTGTGACATTTAAAACATTGAATAATACATACACACACTTGAAAGAATGAGTTAATGGCAAAGTTTCTGCTTGCAGCATTCTTCTGGGAATATGAGTTGAAATGAATGTCCTTAGTTATTTGCTTCCCTTGGTGTTCTGTGTTGCTGGTTGAAACTAACACATGGATTCATCAAGACAAAGACAAACTTCTGAATCACTGTCAGATTTGTAGTTTTTAAGATGCCATATGAAGAACAACCACATTGCATCCCAATAACACAGATGAAATATTTACAGGGTCCTGTTTTCTCCGAACGGATCAGCTGGATGGTGAAACGGACTGGAAATTACGCCTGCCAGTTAGCTGTACTCAGAGGTTACCCACGGCTTCAGTACGTACAGATTTCTAACTTGCAGCTGGTGGTTGTTTCAAAGCTTTGGAAAAAAAATAACTAAAAACCAAAACTAGGCTCATTTGGGCATCTCTTCATTAGCTGCCTTGAAATGAATGGAAAGTGGACATGAATCTGTCCACAACTTCTGTAAGTAACTTTCTGAAACTGTTTAGATCAAGAATGGCAAACAAATAGTTCCTTCAGTTATTGTTTGACTGTATCTCCCAGTATTCTTCACCATTGCCTAAACAGGCTTGGACTTCTTGGATTTATAGTGAATAAAATATGGAATGTCATAGCATTTCTGCCCCTGTCTTAGGTGGCAGAATAAGATTAACTAATGCAACATATGAATAAAAAGTAGGGTTTGTTTTCATCTGTACAGCTCTGATGTCAGGGATTATTTTTTTCTGGTGAGAGTCGTAAGGGATAATCTGTCAAAAGTGTTTCTTGGCAGTAAGTGGAAGATGGAGCCAACTATGAAAACCCATATACAAATATACACAAACACACATCCAATTTTTTTGCTTCCCTCCTTTCTGTGTGACTACTGGATAAAAACGGTGTAAAATTATCACTGCTATATCCTAGGTTTCTGTACATCATTTCTGGTGAAGAAGCAAATAACAAATATTATTTCCATTCCTGAGATGAGGTACAAATCTTGGCATGATTAGGAAGGGAATCGAAAATAGGTCGGCAAATGTTGTATTGCCTCTCTACAAATCTATGGTGAGGCCACATCTGGAGTACTGTGTACAATTCTGGTCTCCGCACCTCAAGAAGGATATAACGGAACTGGAAAAGGTACAGAAGAGGGCAACAAATATGATCCAAGGGATGGAGCAGCTCCCTTATGAAATCAGGTTGCAACGCCTTGGTCTTTTCAGCCTTGAAAGACGGCGTTTAAGAGGTGACTTGATCGAAGTGTATAAAATCATGCATGGGATAGAAAAGGTGAACAAAGAAAAAATATTTTCTCTGTCACACAATACTAGGACTAGGGGCACTCCCTAAAGCTCCAAGGTAGGAAAGTCAGGACTAATAAAGGAAATATTTCTTCACCCAGAGGGTCATTGGGTTATGGAACTCACTTCCAGAGGAGGTTGTGACAGCTGTCAGCCTGGACAGCTTCAAGGCAGGATTAGACAGATTCATGGATACCAAGGGAATCAGTAGCTACTGAAATGGACATCCAAGTGCCACCTCTGTGTTGATGGAGGCAGGCAGGATTTTCCCGGGTACTGGTTGTGGGGGTCGGGAGCAGGTGAGGTTTTGCCCTCCTTTCTGCTAGAGATCCCTGTGTACAACTAGTGGGCCACTGTGTGACACAGAATGCTGGACTAGATGGGCTGAGGCCCGATTCAGCATGGCTCTTCTTATGTTCTTATGTTCTTAAATCAATCTTGCTAAAAGCTTGCTAGCATAAAACTTACCAACCCACTATTCCTTCCATCACAATCATTTCAGGGTTTTTTCTTTCCTTCCTACCCATCTATTCTCCTTCCCTCCATATGGCTTCGATCTACCTGCATATAATTAGTCCATGTATGGTGAGATTGCCCACTTCAGCCCCAAAAGGTTTCTTTTTTGGCATTGAATGTTTGCCATATATTTTGGAAACTGCCCTGAGTTCCTTCGGGGAGATAAGGTGGTCTACAATTATTATTATTATTATTATTATTATTATTATTGGCATTGAATGTTTGCCATATATGTTGGAATCTGCCATGAGTTCCTTTGGGGAAATAAGGCAGTCTACAAATTAATAATAATAATAAATTTGTAGATCTTCTTATCTCCCCGAAGGAATTCAGGGCAGTTTCCAACATATATAGCAAACATTCAATGCCAAAAAAGAAGCCTTTTGGGGCTGAAGTGGACAATCTCACCATAGATGGACTAATTGTATGTAGGTAGATGGAGACCATATGGAGGGAAGGATAATTATTATTATTATTATTGCTTCTTTAGAAAATGGGATTTCTTTAAAATATGAAGTTTTGTGGATTTTAATACTTCTTGCAACTTTTCTTTAGGACCTTCTTCAAATCCGCTCGTATGTATATGCAGAGGAACCAAACATTGACATCCACAACTTTGTTGGGACATTCACTCGAGTAAGTGGTTGCTTTACTGTTGAAGGAAATAAATTTAAAATTATGTCTGCAACTTTATAAAACTCTCGGGCTTGGAGACAATTTTGACGTTCTTTAAGAAGATGATGGGTCTGGCACATGGCTCATAATGTAAGGGTGGCAGACCTGCCACTGAATATCTGTATTTTTGGATGTCTTGGGTTTCTATGTCATTTGTATAGATCTGTATTATTTTCTAAAAGGAATTTTCGACAACTTTTGCAGCATTTCTATGACAGGCTCCAAGTAGGTAGTTCATAATGACTTTCTTTCTATATAGAATCATAGAATCTTAAATTTAGGAGAGACCATAACAGCCATCCAGTTCAAGTGCTGCCATATAGGAAGACACTACTAAAGCACTCCATCTAACTTTTGTATAGAATCATAAAAAATAGAAAAAAACCTTTCTGGATACCATATTCCAGAAATGGGAAAGGTGCAAGTGGCCTCAATTCTTTTTAGGTGAGACAGCAGGAGCAAAAGTGCTGCAGAATTAACACATTCATGCCAGTTCACAAAGATCCAAAATGATGTAATCCTTGTTCTTAGAAAAGTCTACATAAATCAGCTCTTAAAAATTCATATTTGTGTGTGGGGTGGTTAACTTTTCAGGAGGACAGTGACCCACCTGTGAATGAAAGCTTAAGTATTGAAAATACACTATGGGCAAGCACAGTCATTGCTTCAGGTAAGGACAATTCAACATGTGAATTTATAATGGAGCATGTTAGCAATTTTTTAAACAAAACTTCTTTGTAATTGAAATAATCCTCTCTTGACATTGAAAATTAGTCTTTGGAATGAAGTTTCCCACTTGTCCCAACAGCACCAGCAAGTTTGAGCTGACATTTAATTACCCCTTGGACATTTATAGATGAGAAGGCTGTTGGAATTCCAATAACCTTTGGGCAAATCATCTACTGCTAGAATAGCACTTAATTGCAGCCAGTATTGACATTTTAAATCTGTAACAGAAAGGGTGTCAGAGACATTATAAATGGAAGTGAGGATAAAAGATCTCCATGTAAACACACCCATTCGCACCCCTTGTTTGTGGCTCCATAGGGGAGCATCTTGTAAAAGCAGGACCAGATGTATCATCCAGAAGTAGCAAGGAATCAAAGAACTCTCTGATAAGCTCCTTTCCCCCAAAACAGAGATTACTGTTTTGCTTTCCCCCCAGATTGGCAGTTAATTATTTTTCCTTTTCTATATAGGAATCTTTCTCTTTCTCTCCTCTCTGCTTCTTACCCTCCCCCTTCTCTCTACCACCTTTTTGCCTCCCCCATCTCTTCTTTATCCCCATATAATAGGTTGCTGGGGAAAAGATGGATAGAACTTGCAGAGGGCTAAATTGATGTCTTATATAGGGCTTTTAAAATTAGGATGCAGACCACATGAGACCAGGCTGAAGCCTGCTGGTGCCCCATGGATTTAAAGGGTGAACTATGCAGATGCTTCATGAGATCTTCAGTCAGTACTTTCTGATGTGATCTACGTAGTACTACTGATCAGAAATTAATTCACTGCAGTTGAGGAGCACAAGAACAGGTATAAAACTACATGTCAGAGATCCCAAATAGACTGGAAACCCCTATATGTGCAGGTGCCTTGTCTCACAAACATTGAATGCACAGTCATGGAGTTTAGGCAGCATATGTCACATGGAATATGGCAGCATATGTCACATGCAGTCTACTAATAACTGTTTACTGAGAAAGTTGGATTGAACTAACATTGTGTATTAGAGAACTGATTTCTAGGTTTTACGTATCTGTTTATAGCATATTTCAGCAAGTTCCAGGAGAACAAATTTGCAATATTGTATGTTGTAACAAAGTTATGGCTCAAGAGAACCTTAGGTGGTATCATAACACATATATTTAATAACAGTTTACTTCTAGAAATAATTTTCAAGTTCATCTTCACTCTCTTTTCTTCCCTTCTTGAAATGATTACACGGGGAAGCAGACTCCTAGCCCCCTTTAAAGTACCATCCCAAAAATGAGTACACTGTTAAGCATTTTGGTTTGCTATTCACTCCTTGTGTATATAAGAGGAGCAGCTTTTTATCAACTCTTCTTTCCCTGAGAGTCTGTGATATGCATGCGCGCGCGCACACACACACACACACACACACTGGTCCCTCACTTATCGTGGAGGTTACACATAAGTGAAAAACCGCGAAATAGGGGCGCCCCCTCCCCCTCTTTACTTTTGCCTCCCTGCTCCTCGGTGCTGCACCGGCAGAGACTAGGAGCAGGAAGGCAAAGGGAGCGAGGAAGGAAAATGGCCACCCCTTCACCCACTTTACCTTCGCCTTCCTGCTCTTTGGCGCTACCGGCAGCGCCCCTGGCAGCACCCAGGAGCAGGAAGCCGAAGGGGCACTGCCAGTAAAGGGGGCAAGGAGGGAAAAAGAGCCACCCCTCGCCTTTTTTACCTCTCTCTTCCTCCTCCTTCTCCTCATTGCCACTTGGGCCTCATGCCGCTGCTTAGGCCCCACAATTGAGGCAGCGGAGTCTATGCGGGGCCCAAGAGGCAGCAAGAGGCAGGCGGCAATAAGGAGGAAGAGGAAGGTAAAGAGGACGAGGGGGCGGCTCTTCTTCCCTCCTTGCTACAGTGTTCCCTCATTAGTTACATTAATTTTTTTAAAACCTGCAAAATAGCAAGTCAGCGGTAAGTGAACCACGAAATAACGAGGGAACACTGTAGTTGTCATGGAGACTGAAGTGTTTGTCTGAGATGGAAGCATAGTAAAAAGGTAAAGGTTTCCCATGACATTAAGTCTAGTTGTGTCTGACTCTGGGGGTGGTGTTCATCTCCATTCCTGTAGACACTTTCAAGGTCATGTGGCCAGCATGACTGCGTGGAGCACCATTACCTTCCCACAGAAGCAGTACCTATTGATCTTCTGGGTTTCCGAACTGCTGGGTTGGCAGAAGCTGGGGCTAACAACAGGAGCTCACCTCGCTTTCCAGATTTGAACCATCAACCTTTTGGTTAGCAAGTTCAGCAACTCAGTGGTTTAACCCACTGCGCCACCAGGGGGCCAGTAGAAGCATACATGGACATTAAAAATAACTAGCCATTTAGTTCAATATACTTGATCAATCTAAAATTTCTTTGCATATAGCAAAATTCCAAGTAGCATAAGTGCCACATGTGACAGAAATAGTTATGATTGGTAACAGTCCTGGATGGGAGAAAAAAGATCCTACAAGTTGGGGTAAAACAGAGAAATATTTTCATATTTTTGGGCTTTTTATTTTTGTTAGGAAAATCAATCTACCAAAGGCACAATTATGTGGTGGTTTACTTGGCTTCCTATCACAAATCTTTTTTAGACACAGACAAATACAAACCATTTCTCCAGGCTTTAAAATACAGTATGAATTGTCCCAGTTTCTGAGAAAGAAAAATAAAGAATAGAATAGGATTGGTTCTTAATTCGACTGCTTCTCTGTTTTCACTGCGTCCCTTATCCTAATGCGTTCTTGACATTTTTATCTTGTGATTTTATCCTGTGTATTTTAATTGTATTAAAAGCCACCTTGGGAGTGGTAATACTGATTTTTTAAATAAATGTCCCTGGTAGATGTTCTGTTGGCAGAAAGGTGGCATACAATTAACACAAATTAAGATGTGTAAGTAATACGGGCATAGATTGTATCCACAGAAAGCAGGTTTAGCTGTAGGAAGTGGAGATAAGTATCTATTCCTGTTTCTTAAAATGACTCACATTTATATGCATAACAATTGCCTTTACTGTGTCATGTTTCTCCCTGAGGCTATCAGATAGACAATTAGGATCAATGTCTGCATGTTTGCTTGTTTTTCTTGTAAAAACACCTATTTTCTTTAACATTTTCCCCAACCCTGACTCTTAAGAGCTCTTGTATCCACAGGAACAGTTGTGGGAGTTGTTCTGTACACAGGTCGGGAACTGCGCAGTGTTATGAATACATCAAATCCACGGAATAAGGTAGCGTAAGAGATACCTTGTTTTTTAAAAAATCACATTAAGCTGAAAACAGATTTGCTTCTTAATAGCTTTTATTAGTATGTATGTATTGTTGTATTCAGGCATTGAATATTTGCCTTTTATGTTTGGAATCCACCCTGAGTCCTCCTGGGGAGACAGAGCAGGATATAAATAAAGTTATTATTATTATTATTTATTGGGGTACATCTACACTGTAGTATTAATGCAGTTCAGTGCCACTTTAACTGCCATAGCTCAGTGCTATAAAAACAACATTTTTTGGCAGAGAAGACCTTGTAAAAGTGCAACTCCCATGATTAATTCTACAGTGTAGATGCATTCTTGGAAAGAAGCTAAGATAGTCATGGCTCACTGCTTCAGAAATGCACATTATTTGTATATACAGTACAGGTCCTTCTCAAAAAAAATTAGCATATAGTGCTAAAGTTCATTGTTTTCCATAATGTAATGATACAAATTAAAATTTCATATATTACACACCAACTGAAATATTTCAGGTCTTATTTTGTTTTGTTCTGATGATTTTGGCATACAGCTCCTGAAAACCCAAAAATACTGTCTCAAAAATTAGCATATTTGGTCGGATGGAATATGCTAATTTTTTGAGATATGTATGCCAAAATCATCAGTATTAAAACAAAAAAAGACCTGAAATATTTCAGTTGGTGTGCAATGAATCGAAAATATATGAAAGTTTAATTTTTATCATTACATTATGGAAAATAATGAACTTTAGCACTATATGCTAATTTTTTTGAGAAGGACCTGTATGTATGTGTGTCACATGACCAGTGAGATTTCTTGGAAAAGCTGTAGAATCCAAAATAAGACCGAGAAAGAAAACGCTGCAACAATGTCAGGTAATTCCCGGAGAAATATAATACCGAACAATATTTCATAAATAGTACATTCATTTTACCACAAATAAAAAATCTCTATTAAAAATGAACAGATTTGATTCATGAATGTAGAGAAGGGAAGGAAAACAAGCAGGTTTTCCTTGTTTTTTTATGTTCTCTTTAAAATCTTTAGCAATGTATTAAAGCAACAACAGATAGTCAAAAATACAAGATCTCTATGTTAGAAATAGAACATTTAGAAATATAGGGTTGCTCACAAATATTTACACATCTGAAAAACAGTGTGTTGTTGAAGACTTTCATGGCCAGAATGACTGGGTTACTGTGAGTTTTCTGGGCTGTATGGCCATGTTCCAGAAACATTCTCTCCTGAAGTTTTGCCCACATCTATGGCAGATATCCTCAGAGGTTGTAAAATCTGTTGGAAACTAGGCAAGTGAGGCTTATATATCTGTTGAATGTCCAGGCCATTCAATGCTGGCAAGATGAGGCAAGGTGGCCAATTCACACTTGCCTCAAGCAGACAAGAGTTCTTTCTCCCACCCTGGACATTCCACAGATATATAAACCTCACTTGCCTAGTTTCCAACAGACTTCACAACCTCTGAGGATGCCTGCCATAGATGTGGGTGAAACGTCAGGAGACAATGCTTCTGGAACATGGCCATACAGCTTGGAAAACTCACAGCAATCCAGTGATTGTGGCCATGAAAGCCTTTGACAACACATTTAGAAATACATTGGAAATAGATGGTGTAATACAAAGATCAATATAGTGATGTACCAGTAATAATTATCATTGCTGTGGTGTTCAAAATAATAACAATATTAGTCTGATGCAGCATAAAAAGGGAATGAGGAAAGAAGAAATCTAGTAACTTTTTGGCTGATTTATTTTAGCTGATGTATTTTAGCATGAAGTTTGTGGAATTCAGCCCACAACCATTTGAAATTGATTTAAATCCAAAAAAGTTTGTGCTAAAACAAATCAAGCCTGAAAGATAATGTCGAATTTCTCCTTTTACACTCTCTTTATCCTACACCTCTACTGAAGTGGAAGATCAGGATATAATTTTTTTTAAAAAATAAATAAAAGAGCTTTGTCATAATTAAGGAGAGATTGCTTAAGTATGATATAGTAGTAGTAACAGGATTATTTTTAAAATGTGGAGTAATGTGTATACATATTGGACTTGAAGTGCAACACACAATTCTAAATGTTATAGGTATCCAAACATTTTACAAAGTACCTGGAAGTAACTCTTTCCAAAATTTTCTAATTTCAGCATCTAAGTTTACATCCAGCAATTTGTCAGACAATAAATAAATAACAACCTGGATGGAGCTGGTACTTTAAAAATAGTAGTACTATCAACATTATTGTTTACAATGCTTTTAATTCTGATTTGGCACAATAACAAAAAACCGGCATGTTTTAAATTAAAGACTACAACTTGCAGAGAGCCTGAGGCAAAAGAGATTAGCTCAATGGAGATGGGGAGAGCCAAGCCTACATAAACATTATCAAGCAAACTATTTAAGATGCACAGTATCATCTCTTACGAGCTACAGGACGGAATGGAAACAAGAGGGAAACACTAGCCTTTCAGTAACGAGACAAAGAGCCTTCTCCGTGGTGGCGCCGACATTATGGAACGCGTTACCAGACGGAGTTTGCGCTATCACGGAGTTAGCCCCTTTCCGGAGGGCCTGCAAGACGACCCTTTTTAAGCAGGCCTTCAATTTAAGTGCCTCCTGACAATTCTGATCATGCCCTTGTGTTTTATATAACAAATTGTTTTATTGTTTTATCTGCATTTTTAAACTGTTGTTTTATGTAAACCGCCCCGAGCTTGCAGGGAGAAGCGGTATATAAAAGTGAACAATAAATAAAACAATATAATAATATATTAGAAGGGGGGATAAATAAGTAGGCTAAACATTAGGATGAAAAAAAAATCCTGTTTCTTCCATTTAAATTATATCCAGTTTTTTTAATGCAACTAAAAAAGAACAGTCTGTAAATGGAAAAATAATGGTTTTATACCATAAAATATTTCATGGCATAAATATTTTCTGACTATAGTCATCATTTCTAGCTGCAGCAAAATTAAAAGGAAAGATCCAGAGAGCCTTTGCCCATACAAAGCCATATTATGAATGCTCTAATGTGAAGATATCATTACACAGTTTGGATGCTTTCTACTTGTTGTTGTATGGCTTCAAGTTATTTCTGACTTATTGTGACCCTAAATGAGCTCCCTTCGCTCAATGTTGGAATCCCAAAAATTTAGCAACAGGAAACGTTTTCTGAACATCACCTAGTGGGTGTTTATACGTAGTGGGTCCGTTACTTTTTAATTTATTCATTAATGATCTGGATGTAGGAGTGAATTCTGAGGTAGCAAAGTTTGCAGACAACACTAAATTGTTCAGGGTAGTTAAAAATGAAACTGATTGTAAAGAGCTCCAGAAAGATCTCTCGAAATTGAGTGAATGGGCAACAAAGTGGCAAATGCATTTTAACCTAAACAAGTGTAAAGTCATGCACATCGGGGCAAAGAACCCCAACTACACTTATCAACTGATGGGGTCAAAGCTTTCTGAGACAAACCAGGAAAGGGATCTTGGGGTCTTGGTGGACAGCTCAATGAAGATGTCAACCCAGTGCGCTGCAGCAGTGAAAAAAGCAAATTCTATGCTAGGCATGATCAGAAAGGGAATCGAAAATAGGTCAGCAAATGTTGTATTACCTCTCTACAAATCTATGGTAAGGCCACATTTGGAGTACTGTGTACAATTCTGGTCTCCGCACCTTAAGAAGGATATAACGGAACTGGAAAAGGTACAGAAAAGGGCAACAAGAATGATCCAAGGGATGGAGCGGCTCCTTATGAAACCAGGTTGCAACGCCTTGGTCTTTTCAGCCTTGAAAGACGGCGTTTAAGAGGTGACTTGATCGAAGTGTATAAAATCATGCATGGGATAGAAAAGGTGAATAAAGAAAAATTATTTTCTTTGTCACAAAACACTAGGACTAGAGGGCACTCCTGAAGCTCCAAGGTAGGAAAATTAGGACTAATAAAGGGAAATATTTCTTCACCCAGAGGGTCATTGGGTTATGGAACTCACTTCCAGAAGAGGTTGTGACAGCTGTCAGCCTGAACAACTTCAAGGCAGGATTAGACAGATTCATGGATACCAAGTGTATCGGTAGTTACTGAAAAGGACATTCAAGTGGCACCTCGGAGTTGGTTGAGGTAGGCAGGATTTCCCTGGGTACTGGTTGTGGGGGGTCGGGAGCAGGTCAGGGTTTTGCCCTCCCTTCTGCTCGAGATCCCCGTGTACAACTGGTGGGCCACTGTGTGATACAGAATGCTGGACTAGATGGGCTGAGGTCCGATTCAGCATGGCTCTTCTTATGTTCTTATGTTCTTATACATTTACACAAACCTTCAGCTACTTTCCCAAAACACTGCCTTTGCAAATTTCCATCCCCTTGCACTCCAGATCCCACAATCCCTGAAGCCAAAGGTCCAACACTATCCCCCCTCCCAAGCCTCCCCCCCCCCCGAGGCCCTCCCCGAGGTCGTGGCTTGGATGGATATTGTCGGTGGAACAAATCCACCAAATCAGCAGCATGTAAGTCCCAAGCATCAACCCAGGAACGTTCTTCAGGCCCATACCTAGTCCAGTCCACCAAATATTGAAGTCTACGATGATAGTAACAGGAGTCTAAAATGTTCTCTATCTCAAATTCTTGTTCTCCATCCTGCAACACTGGGGTGTGTGTGGTTTTTTACCTGTATCTGGATGCACATCATTGTTATTATTTAACATCTACATGCTGGTGCGGAGTTATGGGCTGGAGTGCCACCAGTACGCTGATGACACCCAGCTCATTCTGAGGATGGAGGGCAGGCCTGGATCTGTTCCAGATAATTTCCAGCTGTGCCTCGAAGCCATTACTGGATGGCTGCGAGCCAGTAGGTTGAGGGTGAATCCGGTGAAGACGGAGATCTTGTGGCTGGGCCGCCCAGGTGGTAGGGATGTCCAGCTTCCGAGCCTGGATGGTGTGGCGTTATGCCCATCGTTTTCCGTCAAGAGCCTGGGGGTCCACTTGGACTCCCAGCTGACCATGGAGGCCCAGGTCTCTGCGGTCAGCAAGAGTGCGTTCTTCCATCTTAGACAGGCAAGGAGGCTGGCCCCCTATCTCTCCCGGAACGACCTGGCCACGGTGATCCAAGCCACGGTCATCTCGAGACTAGATTACTGTAACGCACTTTATGTTGGCCTTCCTCTGTCGGTGACCCGGAGGCTCAGGCTGGTGCAGAACACTGCCGCCCGGCTCCTGTCTGGCTCCCCAGCAGGTTGCCGCATAACACCTATATTGCAGGATCTGCACTGGCTGCCGATTGAGCACCGGATTACCTTCAAAGTGTTGGTACTTACCTTTAAGGCCTTACACGGCCTGGGGCCAGCGTATCTAAGGGAACGTCTCACCCCATATTGCCCTCTGAGATCACTGCGGTCGGAGGATTCTAACCTCCTAGAAGTGCCCGCGGTGAAACTTGCCAGGTTGACATCAACTCGCCAGAGGGCGTTCTTTGTTATAGCACCTGTGCTGTGGAACGCCCTCCCGGCTGAAATACGGGCCATGAGTGACCTCTTCCCATTCAGACGGGCCTGTAAAACCCACCTCTTTAAACAAGCTTTTAATGGTAGGCCTGGCTCACCCGCTGCCATTAAGCCCCAGCTCTTAGTACATGTTGTACTATTGTTTTAATTAACTTTGTTTAATCTGTTTTTATTGCTGCTATTGTTTTTAACGGTTCTCGATTGTGTATTGTTGTGCCTTATGCTACTGTGAGCTGCCGCGAGCCCTTGGGAGTTCGGCGGCATAGAAGCTGAAATTAATAAATAATAATAAATAATTGGCTAGGCATAGCCGTGAACAATGAAACAGAGGATGAATCCGCATTCCTCGCGGCAGCTGTAACTTGAAAGTCACAATATCACAGGCACAACTTGTGGGTACTAGGGAGAGAGCCTTCTCCTCTGTGGCCCCCCAGCTTTAGAATTCATTGCCTGGAGAGATTAGGAAAGCACCCACCTTAGAAACCTTCAAGAAGGTCTTCAAAACCTGGCTTTTCCGTTGTGCTTTCGGAGAGTAGCTACACAACCATATACTATTGCTCCACTCAAAGTCTTTGTTCCTTGAGTATTCTTCCCCTGCTTATATGAAAGCCCCCCCTTTTACAACCCCATTCTTTTATGAGCCCTCCTTTACAAATAATCTGCTCCTCCTTATCTCACCCTGAGTTTTAGCGTTTTATCTTGCACATGAAGTCCACTCAATGTCATTGTGATTGTAGATATTGTATTTTATATTTTATTGCTTATATACAATAATGTTTTGCATTTTGCTGCATCGTTATTTGTGTCTTTGTTTTTATTGTATTGTAATTGCTGTTTGGGCTTGGCCTCATGTAAGCCGCCCTGAGTCCCCGTTGGGGGAGATGATGGTGGGGTATAAATAAAGTTGATGATGATGATGATTATATTATGCAAGCAATCTTTTCTTTTTCTTCTCAGATTGGCCTCTTCGACTTAGAAGTGAATTGCCTCACTAAGATTCTCTTTGGAGCCTTAGTGGTAGTCTCTCTTGTCATGGTTGCTCTCCAACACTTTGCTGGCCGCTGGTACCTTCAGATCATCAGATTTCTTCTTCTTTTCTCAAATATAATTCCAATTAGGTAGGAGACTGCTTCATCTTGCCACCCCATTCTTAGTTTTTCAATGTTGCATCATCCTCATTATGGAATGTTCTGCAGTAGCTTTAACTCAGCCTTTATGTTGTTATATGTCTTAACATTGTTTCTGATCTATGGCAAACTTAAGATGAACCTTTCATTGGATTATCCTGGCAAGATTTGTTCAGAGGAGGTTTGTTTTTGCCTTTCTTTGTGACTGAAAGTGTAACTTGCCCAAGGTCACCTAGTAGAGTGAGCATTCAAACCCTGCTTCTCAGATTCCTAGTCGAACACTCAAACTACTACTTCACATCTTTATTTTCAGTGTTTATGAAGGGAGAGCTTCCCACTAGCCAGTGGGCCATAGCATGTCGGAAGTGTGCCTGGCTGCTCTTCTTCTTCAGTAGAGTTGCCAGAAACTATACTTTTAATTATTATTATTATTATATACCTTTATTCTAGAAAAAGGGTAGTTTCAGCAGCTGTTGCTTGTCACACACCCAGGTAATAAGCAACACCTGCTGAAATTACCTCTTCTACACAATATATAAAAGGTATAGGTGCTTACAGTTTTCAGTCTATCAATCCTTCCCATCAAAGTGATAGCAGATGCAGTCTGGAGGGAGGATCTCTTACCAGCCATTGGCAACAAGGCAGCATGGAGTTATTTCTTGCTGCTCTTCGGTTCCTTAGACGCCAGAGCAATACCACTTTGAATGGAGGGAGGACCTCACCAACCAAGAGTTGGCAGACTACTCATGTATCTTCCAACCCAAAAGTGGCAGACCCTATCTTTGTCCCAGATCATTGCTAACTGCATGTTACAAACTCACAATACAGTTTCTTTAAAGGAGAGTGCACACATTCATAATGTCTACGTATTGTTTCTTAATGTTTTCCTCTGATGTCTCTACACAGTTTACGTGTAAACCTTGACATGGGGAAAATAGTCTACAGCTGGATGATCCGGAGGGATTCTAAAATTCCTGGCACTGTAGTTCGATCCAGCACAATCCCAGAACAGCTAGGAAGAATATCCTATTTACTTACAGATAAAACAGGTATGATGAAGGGGGTGAGTAGTGGTGATGTTAGTTATCTTATTTTTTGTGGGGTATTTTTGTGTCTCTTGTTTTAAGTTGGGGGGGGGCTGTTATTTCCAAATGGGGAAAATAAAAATCACCAAAGTACAGTGCAAATACTGTATGATGAAGAAATACAGTCAATTTTGTTGGGGAAAAAAACCTTTCACTTCCATATGGTTTCCTTTCGCTTGATAATGACTTGTACCTCTGCTCCTGTTCTAGGAACTCTAACACAGAATGAAATGGTTTTCAAACGCCTTCATCTTGGGACAGTGTCTTATGGAATAGATTCCATGGATGAAGTTCAGAGCCATATATTTAGTATATATACTCAGGTAAATTCAGTGCATTATTGTAAGTTGTAATCAGAATCCAAATAATGGTGGAACAGGTCTCTTAAGCATTGCATTTTCTCAAACATTGTATTATATGCCACACAGTGCATATGTTTTGAAACCAAAGGGAATTTCTGAAGTGGTTTTTGTCATTATGGGGACCTGAAAATGAAAGGATGAGGGAAGATTAATCAAAGAAGTAAAAATCAGACATTTGACTGGAGTGGAAAATGCCCTAGTTGGATTGGCATCATGTTTCCTTTCACTTTGTTTTTGGACTGTTTGTTTTCCAGTATTGTGCTTAGCAACAACTTTCTCATTCTCATACAAAGTAGCCATAGATGACACAACAGTCACAATTCAGCTATTCAGGCATACTACCTGGGTCCCCTGGAGATTTAAACCCGGGCAACCCGTAAGGGAAACATCAGGAGAAATCTCTCTCAACTTCTGAGAGCAGACTCTCCCCGCTCCTGGGCCATTCTCATTCACCTCACCCCTAAAATTAACCTCTAGGTGAGTGTTTGCAGAATGTCCCACACCCTTAAGGGGTGCCTTAAGTGTATACAAACCTTTCAATAACTAATCTATTTATGCTAGGCTTGTTTACAAGCCAACCATTCCATCTAGCCCCTAAATAACATATTCCACCTTTCCCACATGAAGCTCAAAGCAGCATGCACAGCTCTCGTCTCGTCCACTCTGTCCTCAACAATCGTGTCAGTTAGGTCAGACTGAGAGAGAAGTGCCTGATCCAAGGCCACCCAATAGGTTTTCCTGACTTAGTGTGGGCTGTAACCTGGATTTGCCCATTTTCAGTTCACGAACAAGTACACCAAACTAGTAACATTCATTGCCTGGAACTGTAGTTTCTCGTTACTTGTCAATACTTCTGGAGTTTTCAGTGAGCATGATTAAGAAGCCTTAATCAAAACCCAACTTTTATTCGATAATGGAAAAGTCATGTTTAGCATTGGTAAAGAGAGCTTCTCAGTGTGTGTATAGGTTTAAATATAATTAAAAGGTTAGATTCTTTGATAATTGGAAGCATTTGCTGGCAATGATTCATTTAAACTGTAGTTCTGATTCATTGCTCTAATTACTGTTACCATGCAATGCCCTTTGACCTGGAAGTGAAACTTTTGTCCTCTTGACTCAAGAGGTTAACAGAACAGGAAACTGGTTGGCTATATGTTCCCCCTGTGACCACCATAATTTAGTAATTGCAAAATTACCTGAAAGGGTAGATGCTGAGTCTAAAAATAGTATTAAAAATTAAACGATCCGCTTTCTACCTCCACGCCAGCCCATCTGTTTCTTCTTTTTCACTGATCATGTGTTTCTGAGTATACAAGACAGTTCATTCCAAATTATAAACTTCTTTTGGAGATCAATGATTTGAGTGTAAAACATCTTACAACTCTTTAGGAAGAGGAATTGCTGAGGTTAATCTGGTAGCAAATCCTTAAGAAATGTTTGCCTGACATTGACCCTTTATTGTTCTAAACTAGGATATGAAACCTGTGGTCTTCCAGATTCTGGATTGCAACTCCCATCAGCATTTGCAAATAATGAGGGATTTTGGAAAATCCAGTTGAGCAACATCTATAAGGCACAAGTGAACCACAGACTTCTAGTAAAAACCAGTGTAGTCCAGACAAAACTGCACTGGGTTTGGATAGAGATCTGAATTAATATCTCCACGAAGTTGTAGTCCAACTCACCTGTGTATTTATTCCATTAATTTGAACTATTTCAACTCTTTCTAAACCCATAACATTTTATTCAAATATGAAGGCACATTCCAAACTTAATCAAGCACTCTGAAATCTTATTGATTTCAATGGGAGAACAGAACTTTCTGTCAATAGGGTTTAGCAGCACCTTATACTTTGATGGATCGTGCCTTACGTTCTACAGTAATTCCTTCTAAGGTTGTGCTTGATAATTCTATGAACTTCCAGAAGCTTGCACAAGAGAGAGCAGGTTAGTTGAAGGTTCCAGAAGCTGGTAAACATTAGGATACTTTTTAATTTCTGTAGCATACTTTACTATTAAGCTTCATTTTGTAAATTGCCATAACTGGTAAAAAAAACCCATTTACAGTTGCAAATAAGGGATATTAATGGAAGAGTTTTCCTAATTAACATAGTTAATTTTCTTTTTAACTCTCTCTTTTTTAGCAGTCTCATGAACCACCTGCTCTAAAAGGCCCAACTCTTGCTACCAAAGTTCGTAAGACCCTGAGCAGCCGAGTTCATGAAGCTGTGAAAGCAATTGCCCTCTGCCACAATGTAACTCCTGTCTATGAGTCAAATGGTGTGACAGATCAAGCTGAAGCTGAGAGGCACTATGAAGATTCTTGCAGGGTGTATCAAGCAGCTAGTCCTGATGAGGTAAAACATGCCGTGAAAAAAAACCAGGTTTTATCGTATTGCTTGTCTCTCCATCACACACACACTGTATTGGTGGTGAAGTATCTGTGCCTGCTTATTAAGTTTCACCTTGCAGCAGTGTTAGGAAATTTGTTCATAAAAATATAGTTCGCTTCTTTAAATAAGTTTTTTGTGTGTGTTAAGATAAAACTTTTAGATTGTGCCAGCATGTTGTTGTTGCTATTGTTATTATGTGCCTTCAAGTTTTTTTTCTACTTGTGCCAACATATCATAAGTAAGTTTGCCTTGGCCTTCCTCTGGCTGAGAGTGTGTGACTTACCCAAAGGCACCCAGTGAGATTCATGGCTAAGTGGGGATTTGAATACTTTTCTTCATATTCATAGTCTAATGCTCAAACCATTACATACACTATTTCTGAGGGTCAAATTGTCTTTAAATTAAAAGAAAAGCCACCCATGTCAATTAAAAATAGATAAAATATGCTAGAATCTTGATTTATTTATTTATATTTATTTACCATATTTATATCCCGCCTTTCTCACCCTGGGGAGAACTCAAGGTGGCCTTACAACAATCAACAATTTGATGCCATACATACAAGTATCAAATAAACAATTACAATTAAAAACCAAACAATACATGAATTATTAAAATCACACCGTCTGAAAGATAATCCAGGGCCATTCCATTTATCAATCACATTGATTCTTGGTCATTTATTGCACTGAGCCAAAAGCTTGGTTACACAACCACATCTTAAGTTCTTTCCTGAAGGTCAGGAGAGAAGGGGCTGATCTAATCTCATTGGGGAGGGAGTTCCACAGACAAGGGGCCACCACTGAGAAGGCCCCGTCTCTCATCCCCACTAGTTATGCCCATGAAAGAGGTGGGACCAGAAACAGGGACTCCCCAGACAATCTTAACCTCCAAGATGGTTCATAGAGGGAAATACATTCAGACAGGTAAGCTGGGCCAGAACTGTTTAGGGCTTTATAGGCTAAAACCAGCACTTTGGACTGTGCTCAGTAGCAGGCTGCTCTCCAATGGAGCTGGTGTAAAAGGGGGCTTGCATGCTCCCTATACCCCACTCCAGTAAGTAATCTGGCTGCCACCTGTTGGACCACTTGGAGCTTCTGAACAGTCTTTAAAGGCAACCCCACATAGAGTGTGTTGCAGTAGTCTATTTGGGTTATACCCAGAGCGTGGACTATCATGGTCAAGTCTGACTTCCCAAGGTACGGGTGCAACTGGCACACAAGTTTTAATTGTGCAAAATCCCCCCTAGTCACTGCTGAAAGCTGTAGTTCCAAACTCATTGATGAATCCATGAGAACTCCCAAGCTGCAAATTTAAAGACCTGTGTAAGAGTCTGCTTGATTCTCAAAATATATTCAATGTTGTTGCTTCCCTTAAAGTCATTTCCAACTTATGCTAACTCTAATGTAATCATGGGCTTTATTTGGCAACATTTTTCAGACGTTTGCCATTGCCTTTCCCTGAGACTGAGAGTATGACTTGCCTGAAGCCATCCATTGGGTTCCATCATTGAGCTGGGATTCAAACTCTAATCTTACCAATCTCACTACACTATGCTGGCTCTGACTCTTAAAAAATGAAATGTATTCATAGAATGATAGAATCGTATAAATTGGAAGAAGATTACAAGTGCCATCCAATCCTACTCCCTTCCATGCAGGAATACATAGTCAAAGCACTCCTGACTGATGGCCTTCCAGCCTCCGATGCAGTATCTTCCACTGTTCCTGCCATCCATATATTCTTTGTAATCTCTTTTCCTGTAGTTTTAATCCATCAATTGTCCCATCTTTGCAAAAAGAAGCTGGATGCTTACTGATCTCTTCAAGTGGAAGAGAAGCTGTTTAGCAACTGTTCTCTGCAGGTCCTTTATGAAAAGCCTCCCCCTTAAACCTCCATCTCCGGCCTTTGAAATCCTATAGCAATAAAATATTGTTAAGTCAAGAAGGTCAGTTTATGCTGAAATCAGCCCTAAAACTTCAGAGGTATTCCTTCCCCCTCCTTCTCCTTAATTCTTCACTCCTGAAGAGCAGTAGTAATTTCTACCAGTTGGCACAGGTTTCATTTCCTGAAACACAAAGCAGGATTTCCTAGATTTGTTTCCTGTGTGCATTCCTGGGCACAAGCTCCTGAAAAGCATCTTTATTGAGAGATCAGTTACTGCCTCTGGGGCTCTGTGAGCCCGTCAAGCTGAGGCTATACAGTAACAGAGGGGTAATATAATAGGTAGAATCTGATCAGAGATAACTTGCCCATGAGGATTCTTTGGAAAACTGGCCTTTCACCCTGATGACACTTCGAGGCTTCCCAGGAAGTGAAAGGATGTACTCATCTAATGTGCTGCTAGCAGTGTTCACGTTGGCCATGTGAGCCGACTGAGGTAGTGGAGTGTCAGGTTGATAACAAGCACAGATCATCTTTCTGCCTCTCCCTGAAGTAGTGTTAATCCACAGCCCTCCCCCTCCTCACCACAAAGCTTGATGCTGTTTAATGAGCAGAAGGAGCAAATGTTCAAATAGATGAGCTAGGAAGTTGCTGAAGCATTTGTCGAAAATGTGTGGAATGTTACAGCCATTTTGTCTTGTGCCCTTTGCTTCCCAATTAGATATTTTGGAACAGATATTTCTTTTAAGAAGATGCCATCTGTTTACAAATACGTATGTAGTATGGACTACTACTTGGAAGTGCTAGATCCTAAACTAGTGTCATTTTTCAAAAAACAACACTTTTTGTCATTCCATACTGAATGCCTTCGAAAGCTGTGTTTAACCTTTTATTCTGGTTAGAATTCAAAACATTTTTTTGTTCTCATCTAGGTAATTGAGTGCAAAATATCTAATTAGAAATGATAGCTTATTTCTTTGGGGTGGTTTGAACATTTTGCAGTTTTCATACATTGACCCAATGTATTATATAACCATAGGTAAGGGTAAAGGTTTCCCCTTGACATTAAGTCTAATCATGTCCAACTAGGGAGTGGTGCTCATCTGCATTTCTAAGCCAAAGAGCCATCATGACTGCATGGAGTGCTGTTACCTTCCCGCAGAAGTGGTACCTATTGATCTACTCACATTTGCATGTTTTCAAACTGCTAGGTTAGCAGAAGATGGGGCTAACAGCAGGAGCTCACCCCACTCCCCTGATTCAAATTGCTGATCTTTCAGTCAGCAAGTTCAACAGCTCATTGGTTTAACCCACTGTGCCTCCAGCGGCTCCTTCACTACTGGAGGCCTCTTTTTATAACCATACCTAGTATTATACCTATATTTCTATTTGGGAATTTAGAGAACATCGCCTGCATTTCAGAGATGAAAATAAGGACATTTTTGGCCAAACAACTTGAGAGTGCAATTAAAACAGCAAAAGTAATTAAAGAGGAAGAGCACACGAACTTGAACTAGAGCCCCCCATCTCTTCTTTCCCCTTTTTGAATTGAGCTGAGTACAAACCACTTTTGCACTTTGAACTGAATTTACAATAATTGTGGTAAGCTGAGGACAAGGGAGGAAGTGGGAGGAGCAAAAGAAACTGGGTCATTTTGAAAGCAGCCGTGGGATGAGGGAGCATTAATTAGAACTGTCCCTGTCAAATCTGAGTACTCTGAGGGCATGAGCATGCCAAACATCATTCAAACGTATGTATTTGAAAAAAATCCATGTTTTTTGGCATGCATCCTATTTTTATAATCACTATTTTGTAGCTCTCATTGCCTTTGACGGGAATAAAGAAATTAATACTGCAAATTTATTTATTTCATTTTTACCTTGCTCTATCAAAACCCCAGAGGGGGCTTAGAGCAGTAAAGTTTCCAGAGAAAGTTTCTATAACAACTCTTAAATGTGAAAGCAAATATATAGGTAGCAAGTTCCCCCCTTTCTCAAATAAATAAAATAAACTATAAATCACCCTTTGAATCACCCAGCAGTGTTCAAGGTCATGTAAGAAATAGCAAACTCACTCCAAATGGATCCTTGCGTATTTTGTTTCATTCTGTTTTTATTAAAATAAATCCTGTTCTATATCAAACAACTTCTGAATGACATAAAAAGAAAATCAATTTAAATGGTTTAGCATTTAAAACAAGAAAAGATCACAAGGACTCCTGAGGTGATGAACAAACAAAAAACGATTGAAAACAACACAAAGATAGAAAAGTTTTAAAGACACATTAATAATGCCTTTTAAAAACTCATAAAAGTGATCAAAAAACAATCCTAGAACCCAGTTTTCAAATAGTTAAGCAGAGTTTTGGTTGCGTACTGGAGGCTTAAAAGAGATGGCTCCAGCCTAACTTCCTTGGGAAGGGAGTTCCACACTCGAGTCAATCTTACAGAGAGAACCCTGTGAAATGTACCCACCAATACAACTTCTACATGTAGAAAGGAACATGCAGCAAGTCTCCTCTGAATATCTCAAATTTCTATTTATTTCTTTATTTACTTCACTTGTATGCTGCTTTTCTCACCCCCCCGGGGCTCAAAGCAGTTTCCAACATAATTATGGTAAAATTTAATACAGAAACCTAACATAACGACAATAACTTTATAATTATCAGTTAAATCATAAAACACAACATCATTTAACATTAAAACATTGAATTAAAAACATATCAATATTAACATTAAAATCATACAATTTTAACAAGCTCATATGGGAGGGTGTGGACTTTCGGGTATCCTGTGCCCAAGCTGTTTACAGGGTCATAAAGTCAGCACCAGTACCTTTAACTTGGAAATGCACTTGGAACCAATGTTCCTGCAGGAACGGTGTCATAGGCCCAGCTTACCTGTCTGAATGTATCTCTGCCTAGGAACCATCTAGGTCTCTAAGATCGTCTGGGGAGGCCCTGCTCTTGGTCCCGCCTCCTTCGCAGATGCGATTGGCGGGAACGAGCGACAGGGCGTTCTTAGTGGTGGCCCCTCGGCTATGGAACGCCCTCCCTAGGGAGATCAGATCGGCCCCCTCCCTCCTAACATTTCGAAAAAGAGTTAAAACCTGGCTTTTTGAGCAAGCATTTGCAGATGCAGTGTAACAGGCTATTTTAGATCCACTGAACGATTGGATGATGCAACTGGAAAATGATTTTAGTAATGAGACACTGAGGATTTGTATTTTATTGTTCTTATTGTTTTTATATTGTTTATATTATGTGTTAATGTTTTTAATTATATTTTATGTTGTTGGGAGCATTGAATTATGCCAACTGTAAACTGCCTTGAGTCACCTTTGGGCTGAGATAGGCGGTATATAAATATGATAAATAAATAAAATATCTGATATCAGTCTGGTTGCTGCAAAAAGAGGTGAGACTTTAAAAAATGTGAAAGCAGAAGAAAAACACACGCACGATCCATTTTATACTTGAAGGGAAGACCTCCTCCTCCGAAAATCAACCCTGCTTTTCTGCTTGAAAAGATTTCTCCACTCCTAGTTCGCTAAATGTTTTGTTCTAATCACAATGTCTTTATATTTCAAGTAAAATATTTTGAATATTGTATTTATTTGCTAGTTTCCCAGAAATACATCCAGGATCAGCCCCACTGTGCCACTGAAGAAACACAGACACTATCATGGCATAAGAACATTTAGGGGAATGAATCCAGTGGAGGAAATGTACTGTTAACAACTGGAGTAATTTTGTTCTTTACTTCCCGCCCTTCCCTTCCCCCTTCCTTGTGCTGTTCCATTTGCATGACCTCTGAACCGCTGATCTCAGCAGGCTATCTGACCTCTGACCTTTCTTGTGTTTAGGTGGCCCTGGTACAGTGGACCGAAAGCGTAGGCTTGACGTTGGTTGGCCGGGACCAGTCTTCTGTGCAGCTGAGGACTCCTGGTGGCCACATCCTAAATTACACCATTCTCCAGATCTTTCCATTCACTTATGAAAGTAAGCGGATGGGAATCATTGTTCGGGTAAGTTGTACTAAATTGCACAACAGCAATCAGTGCTCACATTTGTTCACTTCTTCATTTGTTTTATGTCCAGCTCTCTTTTATAGCTGTCCTTTTAAAAAGAGAAATCAAAACCACAAATTACAAATATCACAAATTACAAATGGATCAAAAATTACAAATAGCAAACTAAAACCATCTGTATACCTTTATAAAACGGAATGTTTGTATGTATGTATGTATGTATGTGTGTATGCGGATGGCGGAAGGGCGGATATGTGGCAGCCACTTTCACAGGCCAGGGCGGATATGTGGCAACCACTTTCACAGGCCACAGCGACCAGCGCGGGTGATGGACCTGCACCAAACTTGGTACACATAACCCCCCTAACCCCCTTTACGTCCTGGCGTGGGTCGGGGGACATGACCCACGGATTATGGGATTTGTAGTACTTTCCAACACTTTGGTTCCCACAGACCACTGAGCCCACCAAAAAGGACCAATACAGACCACACTCAGCACACACAGCCCCCATGACCCACTCTACATCCTGGTGCAGTTTGGAGGAGGGTGGACCATGGATGATGGGACTTGAAGTACCTCTACTCACTTCCCAAGTCTGCTGCGACCCTCATCCAATTACCGATTGAGACCAAACTTGGCACACATAACCCCCATGACTGCCTTCACGTCCTGGTGAGGTTCAGGGAGGACTGACAATGGATGATGGAATTTGTAGTTTCACACCCCCTTTTCCCACAGACCACTCTGTCCACACTCCACAGAGCCCCAGTGATCCAGACCACTGAAGTTTGGAAAGAACATGGATGATGGGACCAGTAATCCAATCCTGACAAACCTAATCCAATGACTCAACACCAAATCTGGCACACAGAGCCCTCATGACCCACTCTACAGCCTGGTGCAGTTTGCTGTGGACCATGGACTCACTTCCGAAAAACAATGCATCCCTCATCCATTCACCAATACAGACCAAACTTAGCACACAGAGCCCCCATGACCCAATCTACATCCTACTACACTTTGGGGGGGGGGGACCAGAGATGATGGGACTTGCACTACCTTCAGTAATTTCATGATACCACTGAAACTCCCAATAATGATGGCTCAAGACCAAACTTGGCACACAGAGCCCCCATGACCCACTCTACATCCTGCTGCACTTCTCAAATAACCCGGGCAGGGCCGGGTCCCCAAGCTAGTTTTAATAATAAATTAGAATTCATTACAAGTGTCTTCTAAAATACAACCTAAACAGCAACAAACGGCACAGGTTATCATGAAGATTCTGGTGGGTTTTTTTTCCATTTTTCATTTTCGCACCATATAGTTCAGGGCTGTCCAACTGGCGGCCCGGGGGCCATACACGGCCCCCAAGCCTGTTGGGCACGGCCCCCGCTATGTCCCCGACCGCCATTTTAAATTTTTTTTAAAAAATTCTAATTTTTTAAAAAAAGGGCAGCCGGGGGAGGGGAGCGGGGCAGGGAGGAGGAAGAGAGCTAGCTCCTCCTCCCTGCACCGCCCCCTCCATCCATCTCGCCGCACCGCCGCTGTGAGATTGCAGCGACGGGCGGGGAGGGAGGGGAGGAGGAGGAGGCGGGGCAGGGAGGAGGAAGAGAGCTAGCTCCCTCCTCCTCCTTGCCTTGCCCCCTCCGTCCCTCTCTCCGCCCCGCCGCTGCGATCCGGTTCGCAGTGACAGGCGGGAGGGGAGGAGGAGGAGGCGGGGCAGGGAGGAGGAAGAGAGCTAGCTCCCTCCTCCTCCTTGCCTTGCCCCCTCCGTCCCTCTCTCCGCCCCGCCGCTGCGATCCGGTTCGCAGCGACGGGCGGGAGGGAGGGAGGAGGAGGAGGCGGGGCAGGGAGAAGGAGGGAGCCAGCTCCTCCTCCTCCTTGCCTTGCCCCCTCCGTCCCCTCTCCGCCCCACCGCTGCGATCCGGTTCTCAGCGACGAGCGGGAGGGAGGGGAGGAGGAGGAATCCTCCCTTCCTCCTCCACTTCCTCCTTCCCGGTGCCGCTGGTGTCCCGATCGCTGTGGCGCCGGGGAAGGAGGAGGAATCCTCCCTCCCTCCTTCTCCTTCCCCGGAGCCGAAGTGATTGGGACACCGGCGGCGGCGGGAAGGGCAGGAGGGAGCGAGGGGGCAGGCCTTCCAGGGAGGCCTGCAGGAGAGTTTTCGCCCGGCTCTTGCATCCCTCTGACCAGAGGGACACGATAGCCGGGCGAAAACCTCCCGCAAGCCTTGATGGCTCGCGGGGAAGCGAGAACCGGCTCGCTTCCCGCGAGCCATCCAGGCCTGCGGGCGAGGGGCAGAGCCGCGGAGCTTCCTCGCGGCTTGCCCTCTCCCAAAGTGTCACAACAGCTGTTGTGATGCTTTGGGTGAGGGGGCGGAGCCGCGGAAGGCTCCCGTGGCTCCTCTCCAAAGCGTCACAACAGCCTCGGAAGTGGGCGAAATCGCCCGCTTCCAAGGCTATTGTGACGCTTTGGGAGAGGGGGCGGAGCCGCGTGGCCGGGGGCATGGCCGGGGGCATGGCCACTCAGCCCCCAGGTGATCGGCCCCCAGAAAGTCCGGCCCTTGGGTCAGCAGAAGTTGGACAGCACTGATATAGTTAATTGATTTTATTTATTTACAGTATTTTTATATTCCACCCTTCTCACCTCGCAGGGGACTCAAGACGGATTACAATGCACATATACATGGCAAACAGTCAATGCCATTTAGACATACAACATATATAGACAGACACAGAGGCAATTTAACATTCCAGCTTTTCCAGTTTCATGAAGGTATGCTCGATTTTGGCCACAGGGGGAGCTGCCACTTCACCGTCCACTTGTGACACCGGGTCCTTTGATGGGGTACTTCCTCATTCTTCTGCACACTGCTGGAAGTTTTTATGGCATTGTAAATTAGTTAAATTAGCATCCCCACATAAAGTGGTACCTACATTTCCTACTTGACAAATGCAACTGTCTTGCGGGCTGCATAGGTCAACAGCAAGCTAGACTTACTCTGACCCGGCTGGCTTCGAACCCATGACCTCTTGGTCAGTAGTGATTTAACTAGCTGTGCCACAGCCTGGTCTATGTCGATATATATATATATAATTCTATGTATAGTAATATAATTAATATAACTGAGACACATCAACTGGAGCGTTGTGTAAAACAAATATTATTAGACTTAATTCCGAGACTAGGAACCAGTTGTGAGCTCATTCCTGCATACTTTCAATCCCACTTCAAAACATTATTCATTGAAGTATTAACATGGAAAGAAATGGGAAGTCACTTCATTGTGATTATTCTTAAACCTCTAAATTCTATACCATAAAGGCACTGATCTTGAAAGCTAAGCAATGCCTGAACTCTGGTTAGTATTTTGATGGGAGACCATGAAAGAATAACATATATTGCAAGATATGGCCCAATGGAAGAAATTGACAAAACCATCTCTGAGTTTCTTGCTTAAGAGCTTTGTAGTCTACGCTTCTTGCCTAAAGAATCCCTATGAAATTCATGGATTCACTATAAGTGACTTGAAGATGCATACATGCAAACATTCTTAAACAACTGGGAGTATTTTTCAAGGTGCAAATTTGTTATCCACATAAATACAAGATAAAATTGGCAGTTACGTACATTTCCTTTATAATTCAATGTTTTACAAAGGTCAAGCACTCTACAACACAGTGCAAGGTCAGCCAACAGTTGACCTGGGGAGTCTGCACTGATGTTGTTTTTATCAATTCTGCTAATTTTTTGTAGCCAGTCAATATGATACAGTCAGACACGTTGGCCACGCATATGGGGTGGGGTGGGGTGGGGGAACCAGACTGGGAATGGCTTCATTGTGATTCTTTTTTGCGTGGAAAGTTGATAACTTGATGGGTCTCTTACATTGATATGGAAATTAAGTCATTTACGTGTGAAAAGGTACCTCTGGACTTGGGGAATGGAACTATTCATATGGAGTCTCTCTGTGTGCAGGTGTGCACTTCTTCATTTACTTTTAGAAATTACTGATAAATGGTCTTGTTTTAAGTATAAAATGATCATAGCGTCTGAAATAATTAAATGTGTAGTCACTGGAAATTTGGAGGGAGACTGAAATCCTCAGTGAAACATGGAGATATTTGGTTGACCTATCATATTCTCTTGCACCTCATCTACTTTAGAAGGAGCCCCCGGTGGCACAATGGGTTAAACCTTTGTGCCGGCAGGAGTGCTGACCAAAAGGTCAGCAGTTTGAATCAAGAGAGAGCTGGGAGAGCTCCCTCTGTCAGCTCCAGCTCCCCATGTGGGAACATGAGAGAAGCCTCCCACAAGGATGGTAAAACATCAAAACATCCAGGCATCCCCTGGGCAATGTCCTTGCAGACAGCCAATTCTCTCACACCAGAAGCGACTTGCAGTTTCTCAAGTCGCTGCTGACATGGAAAAAAAATACTTTAGCATTTTAAGAAAATTAGCATTTCTTAATTGTCTAGGCCCATTTTTTGAAATCCTTGCCCTAACTATTTGTACGAAGAATAGGCGGAATTACTTTTAATATAAATGTGTTATTTTGATTATTTTATGCCTGTGTTGTTTTGATTTTGTTTTTATGTTGTTTATCTGTATGTTTTGGTGTTGTTACTGGAAACCACCCTGGGTCCTCTCTGGGAGATAGACCAGTATATAGATAAAGATTTATTATTGTTGTTATTATTATTCTCCTCCTCCTCCTCTAGTCTGAACTTAATTTACGAACTTGTGTGTGGCTATGAGAGTCTTCAGACCGCAGTATTAAACATGTCTACTTCATACTTGTGTTGCACCTTATTAGATTGTGATCCAAGTTTTTATGGACCTGCTGAATGATATATTACTGTTCATCTGTGTGCTTTGCTCTATTTTGGTATCAGGTCAATTGTCCGTATTGTTAATGTGAACTTTTAATGTCAAATGAGAGATTAGCAACAGAAGCCAGGGGAAAAACCTTAAAAATATACCTGGCATCAGTTAAGATAAATGTTTGTGCACTAAATGGTTTAAATTGTTAAGAAACATTTTAACAACTTTTTGGTAGGAAGCTGAGCAGAGACTACGCTTCCTGTGGTGTAGAACTAGCTTAAAGATAGTTTAGATCTTTTGTCCAATATAAATACTATATCAACTATCTCCTTGCATTAGTCATTTCCTCTCACCAAGTTCAGTAGGAGGTTAGTGCGTTCCCATGTTATGGCACGATTACAACTATAAATCTGCAGAAAGATTTGCCAGTTGTATTGTTCTCAACCACATCTTTTTCCATCATGGTCTGATTTTGGCCAAGGTTCAAAGGCCTCCTTCTTCCCACTTGATGCACAACAATAGCACTCCGCGAGCTTCAGAGAAAACATATTCCATTCCAATTGCTCAGAAAGAGAAAGAGAGAGTGGAAACTTTTTGTGGTTCAACAAACAACTACCTCCTTCCTTACCAACAAGAAACAGTACTGACAGCAGTGCCTGACTGTTTAATTATAACAATAACCCATGGAGTGCACACTTTAAGAGCTGAGTAACTTATACTTTCATCTCTTAAGTAGAAAGGCATCAGAAGGCATTACTCAAAACCAAAATGACTGCTATTTTTTTTCTGATAACCCTCAAGCATGTTTAAGAAGGCAGTCAGAATTGGCTGCCAAGAAATGATTTGCAAGAAATACAGTATGTTTAACTAGGAACCTGTACAATTAATTTTGGATATGACACGAAGATCTAATGTTCCTCATTCTGCTGTTATTCCTCCAAAAGTGTAGTAGTAAATTTTCAAAAATCTTTTTCTGTACCCTAAGAGATAGGTATTCAAATTGGGAGTTTGGGTATCTTCATAAAGGAAACAGACTAAAATTATAGTTTAGACCACTGATTCTTAAACTGTGGATCCTGACCCCAAATGGGTTCTCTCTCCCACATCCATGACAGGCATCCTCAGATATTATGAGGTCTGTTGGAAAGTAGCAAAGTGGGGTTTATATATCTGTGGAATGTCCAGGGTGGGAGAAAGAACTATTGTCTGTTGGAGGTAAGTGTGAATGTTTCTTGTCTGGAATTCTCCTGTTTTCTGAGTGTTGTTCTTTATTTACTGTCCTGATTTTAGAATTTTTTAATACTGGTAGCTAGATTATGTTCATTTTGATGTTTCCTCCTATCAGGGCCAGCTAACATGTCCCACAAAGGATTCTCCCAGACAGGAAGCAGTCAGGCTTTGAAGCTGCTAGGTCATTCAAAGCTAATCAAGATGGCCAATTGCAATTTTCACACTTGGGTAGTTTCCAACAGACTTCACAACCTCTGGAGTCCCTGCCATAAATGAAACGTCAGGAGAGAATGCTTCTGGAACATGATCATACAGCCTGGAAAACTCACAGCAACCCAGTGATTCTGGCCATGAAAGCCTTCAACAACACACTCAAAACACTACACTGCAATGTTTCTCAGATGTGTAATTATTTGTGAGCAACTTTAGCACAGCTGGGAGGTTAATTTTCACCACTGAAACCCAAGTGAACTACACCAAGTGTTGACGTGGCTGGAACCCTTTCACTGTTGTACACATGTGTAAGATCCCCTACAGAAGCAATAGGCATGTTTTGTCCAATGCAACATGTGTACATTCAAGGTTACACATTCAGGCAGAATAGTGAGATTTGTGAGGTTCAAATTAAGAAAGACAAGTATTTGCTGAAGCTTTTCATTGGCGATTTTGCAATCAATTCTGCTGAACCTTTGAAGGGAATCCCAAAAGTAATGAATATATTTCAAGTTTTTGGAGGATTTCTAGAAAGAAAAGAAAAGAAACTAAATTAAAACTTTGTTTGAATATGATGCCAAGTAAAAAAGAAAAAGAAACCCGCAAAAATAGCCAACCATCTCTAAATCACCAATTAAGTACTTGGGAGTACATATACCAAACAAATTAAACCAAATGGTTCCACTTAACTTTGATCTTCTTATTAAGGAAATAAAAGATAAAATGATATAAAATTTGAGTTTCTTGGCTTAGTAATGTTTCTGCCTTTGAAATGTAATTACTGTCTAGATTAAATTATTTATTCCAGATCCTACCAACTAATATTCCAGCGCCTATGATCCTGAGGTAATAGAACCTCTTGATTGCTTTCATAAATGGAAGGAAAATATCAAGAGTATCTAACTAATTGAGAGTTAACTAAATTGAGATTATTGTACTTTGAAAATATGAGATAACATGACCCATTAGAAAGATTATAGTGTTTTGGAAAGTAGAGGGTAATGGGTAAATAGGAAGACCACATTGCAGATGGATATACTCAGTCAAGACAGCAATAGGATCATCATAAATTGAACCCTACTTGAGAGCAATTAATAACAAAATGAGGTTACCAAAATTATTAAAATGTAGTAGTGATGATAATAATACTTCCAGTCTCTTCCAGCCCTGCTTCCGCTTGGGGAATGGGACGGAGACTGTGTTGGTCGCCATTTCAGATCAGCTTCGATGCCAACTGGACAAGGACGGTTCAGCGCTGCTTGTGTTATTGGACCTCACAGCAGCTTTTGATACGGTCAATTACAATCCTTTGGCCCACCGCCTTGCCGTTGCTGGAGTTAGGGGAACAGCCCTGAAATGGCTGTTGTCCTTTCTCCACAATCGGGGACAGCAAGTGGAAAGGGGTGGTTTGGTTTCTGAGAGGGCTCCACTTACCTGTGGGGTCCCTCAAGGTGCCATTCTTTCCCCTTTATTATTTAACATCTATATGCAACCACTTGCTGGTCTGGTTCAAAGCTTTGGGCTGGAATGTTATCAGTACGCTGACGATACCCAGCTCATTCTGAAAATGGAAGGCCGGCTGGACTCCGTACCTTCTTGTTTCCAACAGTACCTTGAAGCCGTTACTAGTTGGCTGCATGCCTGTAGATTGAGGGTGAATCCAGCAAAGACGGAGATACTGTGGCTGGGCCACCTGGTTGGTGGGGAGGCCTGACTGCCTAGCTTAGATGGGGAGGCATTATGCCCGACATCCTCAGTTGAGAGCCTTGGGGTCGTTTTTGACCCATTGCTGTTGATGGAGGCCCAGGTCTCCAGCATCAGCAAAACTGCCTTTTTCCATCTGTGACAAGCTAGGTGTCTGGCCCTCTACCTATCCAGACCCACCTGGCCACGGTGCTCCAAGCCACAGTCATCTCGAGACTGGACTACTGTAATTCCCTTTACATTGGCCTGCCCTTGTCAGTGATTCGGAAACTTAAGTTTGTCCAGAATGCCGCTGCACGACTTCTCACTGGGGCTCCAGTGAGATGTCACATAACACCTATCCTCCAGCAGCTTCATTGGCTTCCAGTCGAGCACCGGATCACCATCAAGGTGATGGTGTTAACTTTCAAGGCTTTGCATGGTCTGGGGCCGCTGTATCTGAGGGACTGTCTTTTCCCCTACCAACCCCAGAGGTCACTTCGTTCCGAACAAATGAACCTCCTTGAAGTACCAACCTTCAAAGCAATCCGTCTTACATCGACCCGGCGCAGAGCCTTTTCTGTAGTGGCGCCGTCAATATGGAACACTCTTCCTAGCGATGTACGGGCCATGCAGGACCTTCTCTCCTTCTGCAAGGCCTGCAAGACTCGTCTTTTCCAGCTAGCCTTTGATTGCTAGGCCAGAAATCTTTTTTAAGCTGATTAATATGTATGCTTTTACCTCTGTGTGTTTTACCTGATTGTAAGCCACTCTGAGCCCTCGGGGAGTGGCGGCGTACAAGTCCAAATAATAAATAAATAAATAAATAATACATTTTATTTCTTACCTGTCTCTCCCCAAGTCTCAAGGTGAGTTACAACAATGTTTCATCTGACATGGGCATATAGTTTTGGATTAAGAAATTTGCTTTAATAAGTTTGATATCTTTTTTCTTTTTTGTGATATAAGTAAACTATCCTGTTCTTTCATGTTTTTTTCTTACCTATAGTGCCATATTTTCTGTGAAAGAAGTTATCTATAGCAGCACAACTACTTCATTGGCACTCCTTGAACATAAAGCTAAAGCATTTCTTTCTGCTCCCCCACCTCCATTGTCTTTTAGGATGAATCTACAGGGGAAATAACGTTCTACATGAAAGGAGCTGATGTTGTGATGGCTGGTATTGTTCAGTATAATGACTGGCTTGAGGAAGAGGTTTGGAACAAGCAACATTTATGATTTTACTTTTAAGCATGAGAAGTTGATAACCAAATGGCCTTAGTCCAGGAAATGCTTTAGAATGAATGAGAATTTAGTTTATTTTTGGCAATAATGTACTCCATTTTATTCTTTTCTTAAATATTTAAAATGCAAATAATTATTTGGAAAAAAAATTGCTTGTGGGTAAAATCAAAATTGACAGGTTCATCTGTTCAGGCCACACAGTTCTCACCTGTGACATAAATCTTTGCAATAATTGCCAAAAGAGGTGAAAACTATGGTTACAATGATAAGATCCATTTCTTAGACAGGAGGTTACATCTGCAGTACTTGTACTAACAATATCAGGACATAGTAAAACAGTTTATGAAATGTAAATCTCTCTCTCGTAATTGATAGAATCGAAAGGGAACAATTAAGTTTCTTTTCTTCCTCTTTTTTGTGGATAATACCCAGTCTCTGTCTTCACTGTAATGCAATAAAATGTAACTGACCATAATTGCAGTCCTTTCCTCCTTTGCAGTGTGGTAATATGGCAAGGGAAGGATTAAGGGTCCTTGTTGTAGCAAAGAAATCCCTAACTGAGGAGCAATATCAAGATTTTGAGGTAAGCAATATAGATTATAGATTATGGATCCCCTGGTGGTGCAGCAGGTTAAACCACTGAGCTGCTGAACTTGCTGACTAAAAGGTCAGTGGTTCGAATCTGGTGAGCGTGGTGAGCTCCCACTGTTAGCTCCAGCTTCTGTCAGACTAGCAGTGCAAAAACATGCAAATGTGAGTAGATCAATAATACTGCTTAGGTGAGAAGGTAACGGCACTCCATGCAGTCATGCCAGCCACATGACATTGGCGGTGTCTGTGGTCAACGCTGGCTCTTCAGCTTAGAAATGGAGATGAGCACCATCCCTCAGTCAGACACAACTTGACTTAATGTCAAAGGGATACCTTTACTAATATAGATAATTGTAGTGCTCAAGGGGACTATTTCACTTTGTCCTTCCTTTACAGAGGATGGATACTAGTCTGTTCTATGTTAGTAATTTTCAATCTGAATTACTATAATGTCCTCTGTGTGGGGCTGCTCATGATAGTAGCTGCAAAAGAGAACTGCCCTAAATTACCAGGTTGCCTCAGATACCACAAAGGATGCTACTCCATCTCTATTGCTGAAGCAAGTTTCAACTAACAGTGTCTCTGCCTGGAAGAAGAGAGTGGCAGACTATGCTTTGCCTCAGGCAGCAAAATGTTCAAACTGAACCTATGCTGATGATGTTGTATAATGTATTCCAAGGCAGTGAAGGACAGAACTGAAATAAAATTGAGTTATGACTACTATGCTGGTCTGGATGTGCTCTTATCTCCAGTAGTGGCAGCCAGCTGGCAGCTCATGACCCACATCAAGCCTGTGGATGATAGCCAATTGGCTCACCCTTTCCCCATATTCTTCCAGTAGATAAAGACTCTTATAACACAAGCCTAGCCTTTTTTTCTTCACATCTGGCTTCAGGAGGGAGGGGAAGCAGCTAAAAACACATGGGCTGCCATCTCCATATGTTTCCTGAAATGTTTCTTTTGCTCCTAGGCCTGTGTTAGCATCCTAGCTGGGAGTTTTCAGCCACTTACGTTGGCAGTGGCAAGTGTGTACTTTGGAGAAAGGGGATTAATTTGGTTCCCCACTTCTGAGTTGTCTCGTTCATCCTGTGGATGACTAATATCCTTAAGAGAGTTCAGACTTCTCCATGTAGTTTATAACAACAACAACAACAACAACAACAACAACTTTATTTTTATACCCTGCCTCCATCTCCCCAAAGGGACTCAGGGTGGCTTACATGTGGCCAAGCCCAATCACATACAGTTAAAAACATAGCATATAAAATATGAAAACAACATACAAACATTATAACAATAGTAAGACAAGCATTGTAAGCAACAACCAGAAATATACTTCAAGTCTCATTATGGGAACGGAGGCTGGTGTGCAACCAAGTTAGAAAATAGGCTGGTCAATAAGGCACATAGGTTTAAAATAAGGATTTAAAAGGTAAAGGTTTCCCCTTAACATTAAGTCTAGCCGTGTCCGACTCTGCGAAGTGGTGCTTATCTTGATTTCTGTAGATGCCTCCAAGGTCTTGTGGCCACCATGACTGCATGCAGTGCTGTTACCTTCCTGCAGAAGTGGTACCTATTGATCTACTCACATTTGCATGTGTTTGAGCTGCTAGGTTGGTAGAAACTGGGCTTAACAGCGGGAGCTCACTTCGATCCCTGGATTCAAACCACCAACCTTTCGGTCAGCAAGTTCAGCGATTCAGTGATTTAACCCACTGTGCCACCATGTAGTTCACATCTGTATAAATCAAGGGTCAGCAATATATGGCCCGACCCCCTCCCCTGCCTGCCAGACCTTGGAGACAACACAGACATGATATTATTCTCTAGAAGCCTCCGAGCACCCTCTGGACATATGCTCCTTGCTACTCAAACTGTTACATCTGGAGGTGGGGTGCATGGTTGGGCAGTCTTTAGCCACAATTGACGTGAATGCAAAAGCTATCTTGTAAGTGCATGTGGCGACACATTGCTAGCCTAGTGCATAATGGTATCTCATTGGTTGTGTTTCTGATAGGCTCGCTACATCCAAGCAAAGTTGAGTGTTCATGACCGTTCATTGAAAGTTGCCACTGTGATAGAAAGCCTGGAGATGGAGATGGAACTGCTCTGTCTCACTGGAGTGGAAGATCAGCTGCAGGCAGATGTCAGGCCAACTTTGGAAACTCTGAGAAATGCTGGTATTAAGGTATGGCCAATCTAGAAACATTAAACACAAAATATATAATTAAGCTAAAACTATAAAGTTGCTGGCATTTTCCTGATCAGACAGTACAATACTGAGCAGCAAAAACTGGGGAGTGGGCCTGGCACATACATCATTTGGGTCACCCGGGGGGAGGGGGGAGATCCAGTTGTCGACGTTTGATGGCATGGCACTATGCCCACAGCCTTTAGTTAAGAGCTTAGGGGTCCGGCTGGATTCCCAGCTGTCTATGGAGGCGCAGATTGCCTGCGCCTGCAAGGCAGCCTTTTACCACCTGCGACAGGCAAAACGTCTGGCTCCCTATCTCTCCCACTGCAACCTGGCCATGGTGATCCAAGCCACGGTCATCTCGATGCTCAACTACTGTAATGCGCTGTACATGGGCCTACCTTTGTCGGCGATCCAGAATCTCAAGCTGGTGCAGAACGCAGCAGAACGCCTGCTCTTAGGAGCCCCAAGATCTGCTCATGCAACTCCACTCTTGCGCGAGCTGCACTGGCTTCCAATTGAATTCCGGGTCTCCTTCAAGGTGTTAGTTTTAACTTTCAAGGCCTTATATAGTTTGGGGCCAGTGTACCTGAGGGAGCAGCTTACCCCATATGTACCCAGAAGATCACTGCGTTCAGAGGGGCTCAACTTGCTGGAGGTGCCTGGCATAAAGATCTACAGGCTGTCTAGTACGCGGCAGAGGGCGTTTGCTGTGGCCGTGCCGACTCCCTGGAACTCCCTGCCTGAGGAGACTCGAGCCATACGGGACTTGATGCCATTTCACAGATCCGTTAAGACCTGGCTATTTAGGCAGGCATTCTGCCCTGACCGGTGCCCACCATAATTTGCCACTCTGCCGTGTCATCACCATTTGCACTATGCTGTTTTACTGCAATTTTAGTGTCGGGAATGGGGTTTTAACTGGGGGGTTTTAACTTGGTTTTATAATGTTTTTAATGTGTTTTATCTGATGTCTTATTGCTGTAAACCGCTCTGAGCTTCGGAGAGAGCGGTATACTAAGCCGAATAAATAAATAAATAAATTTTGGAGAGGTTGCAGGATGGGTAAAGCTTATTCCCCAGGAGTAAAACATATCTTCACAAATATTTCAAACACAGGTAGAATGTTAAAAAGCCATAATAGTACATTCCAGGCAAACTTCTCAGAGAAGATAATTCTAATGTCAGGGCACCAACATGGAACTTATCCTCTAAGCTACTGATTATATCTCCAGACGGTGAAGGTACCAGACAGAGGGCCTCACTATGAAGTTCTAACACACCTTCAAAGATGGCTGGTCCTTCAGATAACTTTCAAATTAGGGGGCAATTTTCTTGGCACAAATTAATAGTTAAAAGCTGATTTTACTATTATATACAATAAAGTGCAAGAATGTTGAACTGTACAACTTCATATGGCTAATTGAGTTACATGTACAATATATTTGAATGTCATTCTCTTTTATAAAAATATGTACTTGCATTTATAAACTAGTACAGCTGGAAAAGGGTTATAATCAATATTTCTTACTTGACAGTTTGCTTCATGCATTGAAGATTTTGTGGTTTATTGGAGTTCTCCCCTCCTTGGAGAGTTTTACAAATTAGAGCCCTTCTTCTGAATAATTTGTACACTGATTTTATGTGATTGTTGAATGATAACATTCCCTTTTGCATTGTTTAGCAAACCTGACCACCTAATCCAACCTCCCATGCATCTTTGAAATACAAACAGTGCCATTTGAGAAATGAAATTGCATCTGTAACTATGACATTTTGGATGCCTGTCTTGGAATAGCCAGCAGAGGGAGTATACTAGGATGGCATTATGTGTTGAAGTTTGTGCTTATTTTGTGGTTCTCCATACAAGTCAACACAACCCTGAAATATTTAAGAACATTGAATTCAAATGGATTTAATATCCACAAAGAATAAGAAACTGGAACTTTAAAACCTGTTGTCTCTTTTAGAACCTTTCAATTGGCAATGGCATATATCTGTTGTGTGCATACTAGGGGTGTGCAAAAATATTGTTACTCCTCGTAAATTGTATCAAATTTGTTAAATTTGTGTGTACAAATTGATATTGGAAACATGCAGGAAAAGGGGGGGGGGTTAAAATCAAAACACTCACCAATAATTTTCATTAAGATTCTGTAACATCCAAATGCCTCCCATAGTCAGTTTAATTTTTAGTATAAACATTATTCAACTTTAGCCAAAAGGCAATTGGTAGTGTTATTGTCTTGAGTATCATCTATAAGGTCAAGGAAGAAAAGATAAACTGCAAATGTTAAGGCCCATTTCAAAATTCCTCTTTTGTGCTACCTAGCAAATTGCCATCTTATTGTGTTTCTACCTGGCATGTCTGCAGTCATGTAGGGTCCATATTATAGTGCGAATTTTTTGAAATTCAAATGGATTTGGCCATATTTTAGACCTGACAAGTCATCAAGTGTTACATTCATATTCCACAGCAAAATATGCATCAGAATGTGTGGTAAAATGGGCAGCAGATTCTAAAAGGATTAAAACCAATCCACAAGCATTCTTTTCCTTTTACTTCTCAGAAATGAGAAGCAGCACAGTTCATAAATCCAATTTATCATGTTTGATGACAAACACAATTATTCAGAAGTAAGCATGGCTCGTACATCCTGAGTGTCTGATTTGTATATGTTTGCTTAAGTGTCTCCATCCAAATCTAGAGCATAGTCTCATAGCATAATGGTGCCCTTTACATTGGGTGGTGTTTCCACGGGACAGGAGAACATGTGGCACTTTGTGCATTTTATGAAGTCAAGACATTTTGATTTTGCTGAGAATTTACTATGTTTAACTAGAGCAGTACTTCTTAAATGGTGGGTCCGGACCCCAAATGTGATCCCCGTAGCTGAACGTTAAGTTCTCAAAAATTTCACAACAGTAAACACATTGCTAGCCTAGTGCAGTAGACTCTGCAGAAGATACTTCAGCTATACTTCATAAAAAGGAAATTCAACCTGTTTAGCAAGTCTTGGAAATGTTAATTTGTTATCAATAAATGTTATATTTTATACCATTTTATATATCAATTATCTGGGGTCACACCAACATTGCTTGGGCCAAAAGGGGTCATGAGTGTAAAAGTTTCAGAAGTCCTGAACATAAGAACATAAGAAGAGCCATGCTGAATCGGACCTCAGCCCATCTAGTCCAGCATTCTGTATCACACAGTGGCCCACCAGTTGTAGACGGGGATCTCGAGCAGAAGGGAGGGCAAAACCCTAACCTGCTCCCGACCCCCCACAACCAGTACCCAGGGAAATCCTGCCTACCTCAACCAACTCCGAGGTGGCACTTGAACTAGAGGTCTTGTGCACATAGACCGTCTACCCTGCAAAGGCCAAAGTCCTCTTTAAACTGCTACATATGGCAGCTGTTGCCTTATGATGTACAGTGACTCACTTTGTGGATATCACAATTGCCACCACACCACCACAAACCTTTTTGGTGGGGTTTTTACACACAGACACCCTGCTATATTGAGACAATTGCCACATGGACCAATTTAAAATCGCCTTTATAGAACAGCTAGTATGACATCAGTGGCACCAACTTCATTAACTATAAATTTGAGCACCCATTTTCAAAAATGTCATTGGTGGTTTCTTGATTTTACCCAAAAAAAGCCTCTTGATTTTACATTAAAAGCCTGTCAAATTCCAATATTATTCATAGAATCATAGAATCATTGAATTGGAAGAAACCTTGTGGGCCATCCAGCCCAGCCCTCTGCCAAGAAACAGGAATATTTATCCTTGTTTTGTCAGAAATCTTTGGAAAATTTGTCATCCCGTTTTCACAGTTTTATGCTCACTAGAAACCACTTGTCAGTTTGAATAGTAAGGATTCAGTTCTCTCTTTGAAACTTTTGAAATGTCCATATGTCCAATGGTTGGTGAAATGAACAGCAAAACAGTCTCTTGCTACCCAAATTGTATTGGTTTCACGTGTTTTTGTATAATGTGCAACTCGGCTATTGGATCTGATAAGTGTACTAATTTTTATGGGACAGTGTTTTTAGAGTGATTCAGTGTTTCTTCTACTCGCCAAAATTCTTGTGAAAGGTGTCTTTAAAACAGGGTATATGTTAAAAGCTTGCTATAAAGGAAGCATTCAATTTGTTTTTGTATTTTTATTGATTATGGATCTCAAAATATTGAATATTTGTTTATTTCTAGGTATGGATGCTCACAGGGGATAAACTGGAAACAGCCACATGTACAGCTAAGAATGCACATCTGGTAACCAGGACTCAGGACATTCATATATTTAGACTGGTGAGTAATATGAATGAAACTAGCTTACTTAGCACTTGTCCAGAGAACTGCATTATGAATTGAGTGATATAACTCACACCCGCCCCAATGTGCATTTAGAATACAAAGTATTGTGCAAACCTAATCTTTTTCCAACCATCGTTGCATTTACACAGCACCTAGAAGCATCTGATGAAGCTGGATGCTCATAGTGGGAAGAATGTTCTAATGAACAAAGTATTTTTTATAGGAAGCAGTTGACCTGGTGTATTTAGACTGCTAATATGACAATTTATAAAATGCAAAAAGATACAAAATATAGAGTAACTTTTATGCTAATAACTGATATGTGAGTGTATAACATATATATTCCTACAAATCTCAAAGATCCATGGGAAGTCAACATATTTTTCAATTTTTATTTTTCAATTTCTATTTTCGTATGTTTTTTTTCTTTTATTTAATTTCTTTCTTTTTTCTTTCTCGACTTTGGGGCAACTATATTTTTGTTCTTTTCTTCCTACTTTACTATTCTCTTATATGTTTCCTCCCACTTTCGCTGTATTATCACCTTAAGAAAATAATAAAAATTAATTTTTAAAAACGTTTATATTCCTGTTATAACAGGTTTTGCTTTGATACAGTGTTTACATGGAAGACTCTGACTTAACCCATGTGTAAAAACTTCCAGTTCTCATAGCTTCTTCCTCTACAGAATCATTACTCATTAGTTTTCTGAAAGGAAACCAGAAATTCTGTAAGAAAACCAGACATTTCATTGCCAATGTTTTTTCTGAAAAAGCTGAGCCAAATTGTCAGGTTCCAAGATTGTTTTGGAAAACCCAGCAATTACCTGGCATTTTCCCAAGCAGATGACTGCTTGGTTCTTTTAATTGGAGGTGTCAGGGACTAAGGTTTCTAGGACATTATGTGGACAAAATATATTCTTTGCTGTTGGGCCATTATCCTTACCGTTTCTCGGCCATATGAAATGTTCCCAGAACTATATGCCAAATCTGCGCCACCATCATTAACTACTTTTACAGCTATCCCCATTCTCCACTGAGCTTCTGCAAGTTTGAAATGAATAGCTAGGAATCTCAATTTGAATTATTGTCACTTCACCAAACTACAGAGAGCCATCATGGTGCACTGGTTTTACTATGTGACTATGATTTTGGAGGCCACAGTTTGAGTCCCACTAAACCATGAAAAGCTCTAGTGGCCTTGGGAAATCCTCACTGTGTTTCATTCACAGAGGAAAGCAAAGGTCCAAACATTTTCTAAACAAATCTAATTAAGAAGCCTTATGATAGGCTTGCTTTGGAATCACATAAGTCAGAAATGACTTGAAGGCACACAGTAATAACAACATACTAAATTACAGTTTCCAGGGTAGTTTGAGTGATGCTTAGAATAACCTAAAACTTTGTAAAGGTAAAGATAAAGGTTTTCCCTGACATTAAGTCTAGTTGTGTCCAACTTTGGGGGGATGGTACTCATCTTCATTTCTAAGCTGAAGAACCGCCATTGTTCATAGACACCTCCAAGGTCATGTGGCCATCACTGTTACCTTCCAGCATATCTACTCACATTTGCATTTTTCGAAGTTAAGATAAAGTAATGCCTGGGTAAAAATTACCTTTTCCTTTTTGTATATTTCAATGTTAAGAATCAGATCCATAATCATGTTAATTGTTTGCTGAAACCAAACAATTGTCCTTTGGAACATCACGGGTTTCAGAAGGAGAAATGCAGATTTTGAGACGGACCTGATATTCTACACTTGGTGTAGTTTTGTTATCCTGCTTAGTATGGCAGGATGTTGGATTGAATGGTCATTGTGATCTTTTCCATCATTATGAGTCTATGAAGTCTTATTCTTGTTCATAGTAATCCATTTTAAAAACTTGGTTCTGTATATGTTTAAGGCAGGGCTAATCATCCTTTGCTTTTTGTCACACAATTTTGTATTGCCTCTTTTTATTTTTTAAAAATCGTAATTCCCTATTGCAATATTTTGGATATTTAGGTTTTACCTTTCTTTGCTTTTGTAGGTGACTAACCGTGGAGAAGCTCACTTGGAGCTCAATGCTTTCCGACGCAAACATGACTGTGCCCTGGTGATTTCTGGTGATTCTTTGGAGGTGAGAACTGAGTTATCCTAGCAGATATATTAAACAAGAAACTGTTTGTTGAAAGAAAGAATGTGTATATCACATAACCCTTTTTTATCTGTTTCGTATAATAGGTGTGTTTGAAATACTACGAGTATGAATTTATGGAATTAGCATGCCAGTGTCCAGCTGTAGTCTGCTGCAGGTGTGCGCCAACACAGAAGGCTCAGATTGTACGCTTGCTCCAGGAGAGAACTGGAAAGTTGACCTGTGCAGTAGGTAAGGCACCTCTCTGCAGCCTGGTACAGCAGTACTGGGCCTCTAAACTTCAAGTTGATGTGAGAGACTAAAATTTGCCTGATTCCCTCTCTGATTAGAAGCACGTTGGTGACCTGTGGAAAAGAGACAATGTCTTAGATGTTGAAAAAAAGATTATTTTAGCCTTGAAAATCGGCCTTGAGCACCAAGGCCAGCTAAATATGAGGATGTTTTATTAATAGTCATATATAGGTTGAGTATCCCTTGTCCAAAATTCCAAAATTGTCCATATGGGTAACTGAGATAGTGACCCATTTGCCCAGATAAATGCTTATAAACAAGTGGTATTTGGAATATCCTGCATAAATGCAGTGTCCCAGAGCTGAAATGAAGAAAAAAGAAAAAGCTGTAGGCTATTTGTATCTATCTGTATCTATCTATATCAGGTCTGCAACATTGTATTTATGCTTGTGCACTGAGATCCAGCAATAAAGCAAAATGGTTCACCCTAAGGCCCATTGCTTGAATGCTGTGACCACATGGGATCTTGGCCACTGTATATGCCTTGCTGGGTTGAATTAACACAAAGATTCTCCATTGAAATCTGTATGTTATTTCTTGCAGGTGATGGTGGCAATGATGTCAGTATGATTCAGGAGGCTGACTGTGGAGTTGGGGTTGAAGGAAGGGTATGTCTCTCTACAACCTGTGGGACAGATGCATTGGAAACCACAGGCCACCCCCACCCCCTTGTAGCCAATGTCCCCTTACAGTAAACCCAAATACCTTTATTTACTTCTGCATTGCCTCTCAAAATGGAGATCATAATTTACTTCCCTTCATTTTGCCATTTTGAGAGGCTCAACAAAGGTATTTGAAAGGAACGGGTTTCTGGGGATGCTTGTGACGATGAGGTGGAAACATCTTGAAGAATTTTCCATTGTATTGGGAAGATTTCCTGTGGATTTCCTGAGTAAAACTTTTGGGGGCAAAAGTGGAATGTTGGGAAGTTTTATGAGACTGGTAGATGGTATAACAATTGAGAAGTCCGGCAGCTTAATGAGGCCAGAAAGCCACAATACGCCCATGTCTTCTTTGGAGCATTATTATTATGTTTAACCCCAAAGTTAATCCAAATGTAATGTGCTTTACTTAAAAAGATGGGCTTAGAGCTGATGCACTAAACAGAATGCTTAGCAGTTAACTATGCCTGGGTGGACAAAGTACAACCTTGAGGTTATACATAGTGCTTCAAGGTTGTTTTTTTGCTCTTGATCTCCCCATACTGCCATTTTTTCTGAACAAAAAGAAAAGGATCTATTCCCCCTTTCCAAAGCATCATCCATCTGCATGTACACACATTTCTTTTCCAAGCCAGAAGTGGATCTCCAGTTTTTGCTTTCTTTTCCCACATTTTTGCAAGAGTGGCTTGATTGCAATCCCAAGTACAGAAAATTTCACTATGGTTATCCACTCTTGAGTAAAACTGTACTTTCTTTTTTGCATCAAAATTAAAATGTAGGCTTCTGATCTGTACTGGGGTACCTGTTCTGAGGGAGGCAGAATCCTCTACTTTCTATCACAGTACTAATCTCTTTCAATGAGGTCTTATGGAGCAGGGCTTGAATTCATGTGGCCACATTTGATAGGTGTGTTGGTATAAAGACAGTATATGGAACCAAACTTGAATTACAGCTATTAGACTCTGGCAGGAAAATTGTTGCTTCTTATAGTGCAGGTTTTTAAATCACTTAATCATCTTTCTAGGAAGGAAAGCAAGCTTCCCTCGCAGCAGACTTCTCCATCACTCAATTTAAGCATCTGGGCCGGTTACTTATGGTGCATGGAAGGAACAGCTATAAAAGATCTGCAGCTCTCAGCCAATTTGTGATCCATAGAAGCCTGTGCATCAGTACAATGCAGGTGGGCAGTGTTACCTTTGTTTATGTTCTTGGGTATTCCAGGTAAAGGACGTGGACAAATGTGAAAAATCAGTACTCATCAGTGACATGAATAGTAAAAACAAGCTATCTTTCTCATGAAGTTTGAAAGAGGATGGATCATGCATGATGGGATTTGTAGTCCCTTCAGCCATTTCACCTCCCATTTTCAGATACCACTGCAACCCTCACGATACCTAGACCAAACTTTGCACAGAGACCCTCCCCCCATGACCCACTTTACATCCTGGTGAGGTTTGGGGTAGGATGGACCATGCATAATGAGATTTGAATTCCCTTTACCCACTTCCACAGACTATTGCAACCCCCAGCAATGATAGACCTGAACTACTGACCACTCATGACACACTTTATATCCTTGGGGAAGGATGGACCATGGGTGATGGGATTTTCAGTATGATTTTCCTGCTTCTTGATAGGGTCACATCCACCTCTGTGATTCTATGATTCTATAAATAATAATTGAAGAAATATTTTGCTTCTGTCAAAATGGAAAGTCTCTATCATTTTTTCTTGGCACACCAAGCTTTAATTCATTTAAATCACTAACTGAGATAAAACTCACTTATTAATTCTATCTATGGTAAACCCACTCTCAGAATTACCAACACAGGTATACCTTAGCTAATGATGTACAAAGTAGGTGTGTTCCTAGTTCTTTGGCACCATAGGCAGCAACAATATGGAAAGTGTAGAGATTTTGTTTCTGCATCACATAAAATAAAGGTAATTCAACATGTTTTAGGAAACATTTATTCAAATTCTGTTACAGTCACACATCTGAAATAAACCTATCATGTCAGGAAAACAATGCGTACATGAACAAAATGTTTTGAACTTTCTAGAGACCACTTGAAAGTTTATTTCCAATGTACCCAGGGATGACTTTTTCTTTAATTCACTGACCTCTACATTTCTTAAGATATACATATTTATTTATTTTATATTCTGATAAGCTATGCTCATCCTCTTTCCCCCTTTCTCTCTCTTTTCCTGTTTATGCATGTTCAGTAAAGAATTCTCAAGGCAGATGCTGTTTACCTTGCCTTCTATGGTAGAATTGGCTAGAGTAGAGCTTCCATGTTTGGAGACATACAATTGGTCTTAAGGGCAATGAAATGGTTCTCAAAGTGCATATAAACCTTTGTTTTCTTAGAACCTAAAAGGTGATGTGTATACAGAGCATCTTTTTGGATGTAAAGGAAATACTTGCTATCTGTAACTGCCTATGATCTTCAAGTTCCAGTCTTGTCCAAGGCCACCACTTATCTTATAAAAACTATCCAGATGAATTCATATCAACAGATGTTCTTTGGTGTTCTTTGATTGGAAGCTTAAGAAGGATTCTCCTTTTCCCTCCCTTAGGCTGTCTTCTCTTCGGTGTTCTACTTTGCTTCAGTCCCCCTTTACCAGGGCTTCCTCATCATTGGGTAAGAGCCAAGAACTTCTCCCCAGCATCTAAATAGAAACTTGAAAATGAAAAGAGACGTGTTTGAAACCCTCATCTCTTTGGAAGCATTTACAGCAATGAGTGGCACTAGCTAAGAACGTCAATCATTCTGTTATCAGAATGAGAATTTGAAGGCTCTTCTTTCCAAAGCCACTTTAACCAAGCCACTGTGATAAGCTCATGGATTTGATTAGGAACCGTTTCAGGTATTAAAGCAATTTTTATTTTAGAAGCAGGCAGTAACAACATAATACAATCTGGATTTATCTTGTGGGAGACAAAAGCAGAATACAAATTTTGAAACAAATGAATGAAGTGTGTGCTTCCCACCTCCTAAAATTTGATTGTTTAGAGTTGTGGAACATAATAGCAGTAGTTTTTTAAAACCCTAGATGGTAGAATAATTTATTGTTGCCACTTCTACCATCCAGTTTTTATAATTTCCAATACTTTTGTGCCGTGTACAGAAAAAGAAGACAGAAGCTATCACAGAACAAACCATGAGAATGAAACACTTGAAAGATATTATTGGATATTGTAAGACTTGCTGAGGACTTCTTCTGTTGTTACTTTTAGATACTCTACTCTCTATACCATGTTTCCAGTGTTTTCTCTCGTACTGGACAAAGATGTCAAATCAGAAGTTGCCATGCTGTACCCAGAGCTTTACAAGGATCTTTTAAAGGTTCGACATGTCTTATATTTTATTTTAACATGTTTCTTCATATGAGTTTAACATTTTATAAATCAGACTGATTTTCATATTTTTTCTGTCCACATATTTTTAGGGAAGGCCGTTATCATACAAGACATTTTTGATATGGGTTTTGATAAGTATATACCAAGGTAAGCATTTTCATTTGATTGAATGGATAACATTGAAATAAATTGATAAATCCTCAGTTTTTAAAAACTTGATGTGTGTATTCTAATGAAAATGCCCCAGATGTTTGCAGGAAATTAAATAACAGCTGTTTTTAATTGTTTAGTTTTGTTACTTTGTAGGTTTAATAGATTTATATGTTTTTTAATTATTTAAAATTTGTGATTAGTTGTTATATTTTTATAGGTTTTATTTATGGGGCTATTGGTTCATTTTGTATTGTTTTATGGCATTGAATGTTTACCATCCTTTTTTGGAAACCACCCTGAGTCCCCTTGGGGAGATAGGGTGGGTTATAAACAAAGTTATTATTACTAAATTAACCCAAATTCAAAGAAGATAGACTTAGGAACCCAAACCAAATATGCTTATATGCTTATTTCTGACTATATTTAATACATTCTGATTTTGCTAGTCTGCAAAACTCTTGAATGTGCACATACACTCATTCTTCTTCCCTGACCACTGAAAGTCCTGCTCACTTTGCTTCTGTCTTCTTGGATTTATAGTTACTGGCTTCAATCTTTGTACTTGCATATACAAAAAGTAGCATGTGGAATAGATCTTGGGGAAACAAAATGGCTAACTGGAAATGAAGCCAGAGATAATCTGCTCAAAAGAAGCACAGTATTTTGCATCCGTATTATTAATGGGTTGTTCCAACCAAGAAATGAAGACAGGATTAACAGCTGCTTAGAACTGAATGAAACCTTGTTAGTCCTTTATGTCACCTGATCCTGGTTTAATGGATAGCTGTAATACTTCCATCTGGCCACTTGTGACCATGTTGGATCACAATAGAGAGAGGGCTGCCAGCAAATTATCATAGTAGCGGTTTGAGGAATTTGCTTCTGCTGCTACAGTCTCAAATTCAAGATGCTGATGTATTACAGAAGATCAATTATAGTCCTTTCTCACATCTCTTGGACACCTCTTATGACTTTGAGTAATGGAGAGGAATCATAGAGTTCAAAGAGATCACAAGGGCAATCCAATTCAAACCCCTCCCATGCAGGAATCAAAGCAGTCTCAACAGATGGCCTCCAGCCCTTGCTTAAAAACCCCCCGGAGAAGGAGACTACACCACAGAGTTCAGTGGCATAGAACATGGAAGACATATGTTCAACTTGAGCATCTAGGTGGCTTTGCGCTGGTGTGAATGCTTTGGATGTGCTTGATGTGCAATGATAGCCCAGCTGGGGAAGGATCTTGCTGGGGTATACCTGAGCAATAGTGCTCCCAGTAGAGTCATACATTTTGCAAACCAACCCAAGGGTTGCAACCCATGTCAGTCTGTTTCCTAGTTCAGCTTCAAATTTATAAGGGCTCCGTTCTCCTACTTAAATTAAAACCTCCTCCTCCTTCTGTATTATATTAAAGCTAGATCTGGAATGTAAATGACATTAGGAGGGTAACAAACCCACAGGAGAAAACAGCTATTGTTTTTTAAAGGGTTGAATCATTTACTAGAACAGTATCAAGGCCTTCCTAAAGGGAATACAGTTTCTGGACAGGCAGAAAGAGTGAGACATCGTGGGAAAGAGGTTTCAGCCAAGTGCCTTCTCCTATTACATTCTGTGGGTCAGATGACTTCACCTCTTGATGGATCACGCCATGCAATTTGGCTAGAAGTTATGGTCCAAGATCAGGGATAGCCCAAAATGAGGCAGATGGTGGAAAGGTTACTCCCTGGGTTTGTATTTTACAGCTTGATCTTGAGTCACTGGTAGAATTGTTCTTCAAACAGGCTGTGGATTACTCATCAATGTAGATTACTCATCCTAATGACATGAGTTATGTCTGCAACTGAGTATCTGGGACGTCGAGTAGCTATTCTCAGATCATCCAGATGCAGGATGAAAAGTGATTTTCAGTCTCACTCCCTCTCTGTCACTGAATACAAGTGTTCAGTATATTTTCCTGAATGTAAATACTGCTCAGTTCAGTAATTAAGCTTAAGGAAATAGCTGTGAAAAGTTTTCTGTCCCACTCCAGTCAATAACTTACTTGAGCAAATCCTTGTCTTAGCCCAGTGGTTCTCAACCTGTGTTTTGGCCTACAATTCCCAGAAATCCCAGCCAGTTTTCCAGCTGTTAGGATTTCTGGAAGTTGAAGGCCAAAACATCTGGGGACCCACAGGTTGGGAACCACTGTCTTAACCTAATAGGGTACTTGAATCTTGAAAAGTTTATTTCTGAACTACAACTTCCAGAAACTCCCTGGCAGCATGATAAAAAAAGTATTTTTCCAAGATCTAGGGCTAAACTGGATCCTATCTACACTATGAAAGAACAAAGATCTAACGTATAGAGTTGGTATAACATCATTATTCTGATAGTTGTGTATGTAATAATTTTAGAGCCAGGGGCATCTAGTGAAGTTAAAAGGAAGTAGGCAATTAAACTGGGGAATTATCCTCCATAGGAAACTGTGATAGGTTTTAGCAGAGGATTACATAAATTAATAGAGGAAAATGATACCTTCTGTACCGGATATGGTATTTTCAGTTATTGTTTCTGGGGGCTGTTTTAGCATTATGTTCTGTTTATGGGTCTCTGTACTGAGATACCTGTTTAGCCATTGTGGGACACCTGGGCCTTTTGTATGAAGCAGCAGAGGTTTTTCTTATAATGCTATGAAGATTTAATGACGTGTGTGAAGCACTCGGTACATTTCAGATAGTTACTGTACATACAAAGCTGATGTGCCAAACAGACAGAAAGGAGCTCAAGCTACTTCAACCATTCTGAGGATGAAGCATACAATGAAGTTCATTCAGCATTTAGTGCATTCACAAGTCAAATTGAATTCTCCTGCACTTAACGGAGTATGGGTAGGAAGCAGTCACCCAAAAGGAATAAATAAATATGCTCAGTAAGACTTCCCATGTCTCTGTTTGAAATTAGTGGCATGCAAATGATATTTGAATTCAGACAACTAGGATATTTTTAATAATGTGGATTCTAATTGTTTTATGTAGTTTCTGTTGGTGAGGACTGTAACCACCGCTCTTTTTTCCTTTCACTTAACAGGGAGCATCATCATGTATGGGGCACTCCTGCTGTTTGAATCTGAGTTTGTTCACATTGTAGCGATTTCCTTCACATCCTTGATCCTCACTGAGCTGTTGATGGTGGCATTGACAATCCAGACCTGGCACTGGCTCATGATAGTGGCAGAATTACTCAGCCTTTCCTGCTACATTGCCTCGTTGGTCTTCTTACATGAGTTTATTGGTAAAAAGCATTATTTTGTATTTGTCAAAATTTTACAGTTGAAAGAGTTTGCAAACTTAGGGCCAGCTCTACAGTTGGTCCTCCATAGTTGTAGATTTAACTTTTGTGGATTTGATTATTTGTGGATATGATTAATATGGACTTTAGGATTCTCTAAATATTCTAGTGTCACTTTATGGTCGACCTCTTTTGGACATTGCCTGTATAATTTGAACCTAGAGATTTCAAGAAAAGTGTCAAAGGTTAAAAAAAAGAATAGCTCTTTTAACAAATGTGATTTTTTTTCACTTCTCATGAGGGTACAGCACCTCTAACCTCCGTGAAAGTGGAGGGACTACTTTATTTTGACACTGCATGAAATGTATTTTGGGTATACTGATAGGTCATCAAATTATGTTTTATCATTGGTATCTCAGGGTACCAGAAAATAGTAGAATCCACCCTCCTTTGCTGGAGATAGAGCTCAAACCGGGACAATCCCAGCCAGCAGTTTCACTCCTGTTCCACAACTGCTGTCTTTGAATGTTTCTATGGTGACTTCTATGATGGAGTGTGGACAACTGCTGTGGGTCACTTTTTAGGATTGTCAAGTGCTCACAGTTTTTTCTTAATTTGTTTTTTATTTGGTTTTGTCATAAAACAGAGGAACTGATATACCATAACGGCATGAGGTCCCACCTGAGCTGAGCTGACCAGGGCCAGACCTGATTAGTACTTGGGTGGGGCTGCTAATGAATGCCAGTTGCTGTAGACGACATTTCAGAGGGAGGAACCAACAAAGCCACCTCTGAGTATGCCTTACCTAACAAAATCCTGTGAAATGTATAGGGTCACCATAAGTCAAATAGACAACTTGAAAGAAGCACAACCATAACATAATTTTAAAATCACTGCAAGGATTTAAAAAAAATTAATTAAATATCCATCAAAAAGTCACAATTTCATTAAAAATTCCCCTTGATCATTTTCAGGAAAAAGAACTCCCCCACATTCATCTTTGGGTACTAACTTTATATATGTACATGAATAAAAAGAACTTAGATTGGCTTTAATGTACAAAATACGGCCATTTCGTTTAAACTGAAAAAAATAAAGCTATGATATTGCTTATGAAACTGAGCATTCCATTAACTTAGTATAAAGAATTAGTTCATTTTCGTACTTTTTGTATTTAAATACTGCTGAATTTAACTGGCAAACCACAATGCCAGTGAAAGAAAAATTTGGGGGAGCCCCGGAAGCCTACAAAATTGATTGATTGATTCGTTGATTTCATTTATGTCCCACTGTTTCTCCAGAATGGGGATCAAGGCAGCTGACAACACAGATTACAAAGAATATAGCTGAAATCAATTCTATATAAGTGAATGAAAAGTACTCAAACTGCTTTTATTTAATATGACAATGATTGAGAACTGAATGGTTTGTGATATTGCCTTTGGAATTGATTATTATATTAAGTATGTAGCATTTAGTTCTTTTTTCCATTGATTATAGTCCATTTCATGGATTTCTGTTGAAGTTCAGTGACAAACCAGAATGTCCATTCCAACAAAATTCAGAGGAATACTGACAGTCTGCAAAACTGATTGCTTTGATTTGTATCCTACCTTTCTCCCCATATGGGATTAAGGCAATTTACAACATAGATTAATTAATTAATTATGATATTTCTATCCCAACTTTCTTGAACCCAAAGGTGATTCAAGGTGGCTTACAACCTGGCAGCCATTTGATGCCACAACAATGTACAATATAACATATAAACCATTTTAAACAAATTTGTAAAATACATACAATAAAACCATTAAAACCAATCTCTTCACTGTTAATCCTGTTGTCCAAATCCATACAGTGAAACCATTAAAAACATATAAAACCAATGACTTCACTTTTGATCTCATGGTCCAAAACCAGAATATTGATATAATAAATTATAATAGTAAGGAATTGGGTTCCAGGTGACCATGTAATCCAGTGGAATGAGTGGAGGGTCATACGGCCTATCCACCCAACCACCCCATTTCTATGAGATCAAACTATGAGTTCAAAAAACGGGGAAATAAAAAGGTGGTATATTGATGGGAATAAAGAAGGATCTCTTGGAAATACAGGCCCTCCCAACTTTGAACAATGACTTGAATATGGGAAAGCATTAGACCAGTCTTGGAGGAAATGGAGCAAAATGAATTCTGTTCCTTTGCTTGGAGTGAGAAGACATTTTTAATATTTCAAAGAGAAAGGGTATGGCAAGAGATAATAACTCCTCTACATCATCCCAGCTTCCCTTATTACTTCCAACCTTCTGGAAATAGTATGACAAGGCTATGGAGAGAATCTCTTGATATTTAGAGTCTTCCATCTTTTTACCTAGGATGGTTCTCTCATGTTTTCAAATGAATAAATAAGTGAAGAAGAGATAATCTTTAGTTCTGGAGCAATGTGCAGTGTAGCAAATATAGCAAATATCTCTATGAAGGTTTCTTTTTACATCCATTATTATTAGTGCAATATTGCAGGAATGGAACAACTGAAGCAAGGAAAACATAAGGAGCCCAACTGCTCTTTTACAAAGCTGTCTGAAATTGCTCCATTCCCACATCTGCAGATGGCATTGCTTATTTTAAAGGCTGAGTTTTCAAACATTTCTTTCTTTATTCACACACACCACACACACCCATCTATATAAATAAAAATGTAATGTTCGTTTATGGGATTAACATAACTCAAAAACCACTGGACGAATTGACACCAAATTTGAATCAGGCCAATGAGTGACCATCACTCACAAAAACACTGAACAACACAGCAGAAGAGACTTAAAAAGCCAAAATACAAAAATACATTACTACACATGCACAAAACCATATATATATACACATATACACACATATATATACACACATATATACACACACAAAACACATATACGCAGACTGGACTACAGCAAGGTGTGGCAGGGGACAGCTAGCGTGTATCTTGATGCAAAATTTTGTAAAATCACTTTGAAGGTAATTGTCTACATACTATGTCCAGCAATGAAGACTTGCTAGTTGATAGCCCAGGTTTCATAATCAGATTAGTTGTATTTAGGCTTTTATTTTAAAATTTAAAACTTGATATTTTTCCTTTCTTTAATTGAAAAAAAATCTAAATATGGAGAATGGTTTTTTTTTTGTTTGTTTCAATGTCATTTCACTTTCAACATTTTTAAATGCAAAGTTCAGGTATAGGGAAATACCTGTTTTTAAAGAGCTAAGACAAGACAGAAAAATGTACTGTAAGTATTTTCCTAACGTCATTTTTTCAAATTAAATAATTAAATTTATATTATTAAAAAAACATTTTAGTTTAAATGCATTTAATGTAACACTGCATTTAGCAAACTACAGCATTTATCAGGTATGGGGAATCTCTGGTTAATGAACGTAATGTGGTATATGGGGGACCTTTAAACACACACACTTAAATAAAATCTCTTCCCCCAGCTTTTGGGGATTAGGGGATTACACACACACACACACACACACACACACACACCCCTTTGCAGGGCAAGGGAAATAAGGATAATTGTTTGGCACTGATTGTTATGCAGAGTACTTTCTCAAAGCCAGCTTTGCATTTAGACTGAAAATGTTTCCTATCCACCTACGCTTAATCAGATGTTAACAGTGAGAATCATTCAAAAAGTAATGGCATAAACCCCTGATCTTTTTTAACACCATGTCAAAACATAAATGCACCACTTATAGTATGCTAAGTTATTGTTTAAATATCTGCACATCTCAGGAATAATGTCTTTGATCATATTGCACTCAGCAGTTCTGTCCCCCCCCCCCCCACACACACACAAGGTATATCTGATCTGATTAGTTAAAGAAATGTGTGCACATGCCTTAAAATTGCCTGTTGATTTATGGTAACTGCATGGATTAGATAGGTTTTCTTAGGCAAGGAACATTCAGAGGTGGTTTTGCCAAATCCTTTCTGACATATGTCCTATAGGACCTGGTATTCATTAATGATCTCCCATCGAAGTACTAACCAGGACTTCCATGATCAGATAGGATCTGGTGCCTTAAAAAGAGAGAACAAACCTTTTTCTTCTTGAAAGGAGGGCCAAGGGGCTGGTGAATGTGGAGAAAGTGCTGCTTTTCCAGTTCAGTGGAAACTACACCACTGGCCATGTGTTTATGGTGGTTTTCCACCAGTAGTGGAGTAAAAATGGGGTGTTGCAGAGGTATATCAGGAGAAGCCTTGTTGTTGTTGTTTATTCATTCAGTCGCTTCTGAATCTTTGTGCCCTCATGGACTAGCCTATGCCAGAGCCCCCTGTCAGCCTTGGCCACCCCCTGGGAGAAGTCATAGATTCAATGGAATCCAAAACTCTCTTCCCCAACTGTACCCCCACAAAATCCCGCCTCTCCTTCTAGCTAAAATATGGGCAAACTTCAGCCCTCCAGGTGTTTTGGACTTCAATTCCCACAACTCCTAACAGTCTACTGGCTGTTAGGAATTGTGGGAGTTGAAGTTCAAAACACATGGAAGGCTCAAGTTGGCCCATGTCTGTTCTAGCTGCACTAAGCTTGCTGGTTTGTTACTGTACCCCAAGACAACGCATTGCTTCACCATCCTTTATGAGCTGGTTAGACATAGTATAATAAGATTTCAAACTAGCTCATAAATGACAGTGAAGCAATGCTATGTTTGTGGTAATATTTGGAGTATACTGAGTCATTCTTAATGGTTTTCCTGTAAAGTTTCTGAATTATAGCTCACAGTCTTATGCTGATAACTGCCAAAATAGGTAACCACCTACAAACATTCCCCATAAAGCATTTTTGTTATACTTAAATGGGAAGAGGTTTTTCACACAATTTTTTCTTTACTTGGAAAGTAACATAATGTACTTGAGTAACAGCCATTTAAAATTATGGAACGCTTCTTTGTTGCTTTGTTCTCCTCAATGTACTTTGCATCCCCTACTCCTTCTAGTTTGCCTGATCATTAAGACATTTTCTCATCTCTTACAGATGTTTACTTCATTGCAACCTTGTCGTTCTTGTGGAAGGTGACAGTAATCACTTTGGTCAGCTGCCTTCCGCTCTATGTCCTAAAGTATCTGAGGCGAAGGTTTTCTCCACCAAGTTATTCGAAACTCACTTCATAGGTGATTCCATCAAGGGAACAAAGACTCTTTTGTTGGTTTTTTGCACAATACTCATAGACAAAACCAGTGTGTATTCATCATGGAAACAGCTTCATCCAGTAGAGGCACAAGGATCATACATTGACTGGGAATGCTTCTGTAAAATTGAATAGCAGGTGGTTGAGCAGAAAGACAGCAGTCAAGTAAGCTGGTAGAATATTGAATAGGTGAGATAGATTTGTCACTTTATATTTATTAAACTGAGGACAAATGCATGTAATTGGAAAGAGAAGCTGTCTTCTGGTGAGCAGTCAGCTTCTCTGGAAACTGCTGAATTAAGCTATTGAGGTGACAAAAAAAATCAAATGAATTTTTCCTCTTCCTCCTTTTAAAAATATCCTCATGTTTTATATTAAGGTTTATTTTGTTGTTGTCTTGGGAAATACTTCCAAATGGGTGACATAACAGACAGCTGTGCCATGCAGCTCCATTTTGACTAGTTAGGATTTTCTTTAATCCCTTTAAAGGAAACAACAACCCATAGTGAGTCTTTCCTGCTGTGATATTGCCCAAATATTTTTAAAAGGGAATTGATGTCATGGGCAATGGGGGAGGGAATCCATGTTATTCAGTGTAAGTGCTTTCTGAGGAGAATGTTGTGTTCTTTGGGCCAACTGCATAATGTGGTCTAATTCCTGGAGGTTGGGATGACCCAACAAGAAAGCTAGCATGGAGTTCCTAATGTGAGAACAGCACACGATTTTCAGGGAAGAAGTAGAGAATGTGTTTACCTTTTAGCCCCCAGTAGTGCAATGGGTTAAATCCTTATGCCGGCAGGACTGCTGACCAAAAGATTGGCGGTTCAAATCCAGGGAGCAGAGTGAGCTCTGTTTGTCAGCTCCAGCTTCTCATGCGAGGACATGAGAGAAGCCTCCTACAGGATGGTAAAACATCCGGGCATCCCCTGGGCAATGTCCTTGCAGATGGCCAATTCTCTCACACCAGAAGTGACTTGCAGTTTCTCAAGTCGCTCCTGATATGGAAAAAAATTCAAGGCTTACCAAATCCAGATTGACTTACCAAATCCAGATTGTTTCTACATAAAACGTATCCCCTGCTACCAGGCACATTGTCCTGATTTGCTCCCCACTTATTCTAAGATTAAAAATATGTCTGGCTACAGAAATAGAGGAATAATTGGAAAATTGAAGAAAAAAATATCATCCCCTCTCTATTTTCTTCTGCTTCTTTCCTGTAAAAATCCACTTTATCATTTATAGACATGTACATATTTGCTTTGAATAATGTATATTCCATTCCAATATGCAGGTTGCTTTAGCCTGATTAGGGCCTTTTGGTACAATATGCAGATTGAGGAGGATTTGTTCAGTATCTCTGACCAACATCCTTGTTTCCTGCCACTTCCACCTTGATTTATTCTACAGATTGCTGGCTCTACACAAACAGGTGGTTGGAGAACTAGGACTGGGAAAGAGATGATGTTAGAGTATAACATATATAGAGAATAGATGACTGCTGTAGGATGAGATCAGATGACCAGGTTTAGCTGGCTGACAATATGGATACCACTGCCATATTACAACAACAAAAAGATGTCAACTTTCTTCAGGATTTTGGAAGAAATCTGCTGCTAATTGTCCTTTTTTTCTTTCAAAAAAGTGTCTGAAATTTTATTCCACAGTGACATAACAGATGCATTATGAATCATTGGACTCGAAAGGGAAAGGTCATGGGATTCTTGCTATTTACCATAACATATTTAGACAATGTTTCCTGTTAAAGCCAAGCTGCGCAGAGATCATGGAACTCTACCATTTCAAACTGCAGTTGGAGAGTCACTGTTGAATTTTCCTCCCCTATTCAAAGCAAATTAAATATTTTACTCCTCAGCATAAAGTGTCTAAGGAAGAAGGCTGGAGGATGTTTAAGGATGTCCTTTTCCTGCACAAGTACTATTAATATTATTGGGAGCTGAACAGGATCATGTTAATGTAAATGATGGATTTCACTAGTTGTTTTTAAATCAGTACTGTTTACACTGAATGATCACAATGCCATGAGTTGTCATATTAACAAATCCAAAAAGAAAGGGAATTACTTGGAATTACGTTCAGTAATATTTATTGGACTAATGATTATGGAGCTTTTATTTAGTGACAGTTAACTGTTAAATATTCTTTGTGTAAGACATACTATGGAACCTCTATGATCTATTGCTCTTTTGTACCTGTCTTGCACATGGTTGTAATCTGTGAAGTATCTTTTCTCTGAGAATAGGCTATTTAATTTCATAAATGTTTGTAGGTGGGTTTTTTTAAAAAAAGAGAGAGAAAATGTTCAAAACAGCTGTTTGTACAACAAGCAGGTGGCACTGGTTCATGTTTAAAATTATGATTACTCGTACTATTATCAGAGCATGTTTGGGTGGCTGCAAAATGATCTTGTTTGGGGAGAAGACTGTACATACAGGTGGGTTCTACTGAAGAAGAAAAACTGATGGAGTAAATGCCCTTTTGTAAATGACTTCCATTCTGTTAGATCTGGCAATTCTTATATCTGGGGACCCCTCACAATCCTAACCATCTAAACTAGAAGTTTCTTGAAGGTATAACTCAGAATGAACTTGTTTACTTGAACTGGGATTGCCCCGGGAAAACTCCATATGGGTTGTACTTTACATTTTGTTTGATACAGGACAGCTTGGCAGCTCAGCCTGAAATGGAGAAACACTTGTGGTTATCTATTGCTTTATGGAGATTTCTGATAAATACTACATTTGCAGTTAAAACCAGTTTGCTTTTTGTACTGACACAATGATCCTCTTTGCATGTGACTATTTCATAAAATAGATGCAGTATCTAAATTTTCTGATACATTATTGGATATTCTCTGTCCTCTTCCACTTTGGAATCATATGTTTTGCACATTATTTCCTATACTTTTCTACAGACAACAGAGTGGTGGAGCATGTGTGGTGAGGTGTGCAGGCATGCCCAGAGCAGGCCTGCAGCTGAGTAACTCTTACTCGAGTGTAAGAGGTGCTCAACTGCAAGCACTGGGAGGCACATGTGCAGGCAGGCCTGGAGAGTGTGCACCTGCCAGTGCCTACAGCCAAGCACCTCTTACTTTAGAGTAGAAACAGCAGGTGCTAGGTAAGAAGAGTGCACACTGGGAAGGGGAGCCAGAGGGTGGGATTTTCCGTGGCACGAAACAAAAGAACTGAAAACAACCTTCCCAGATTTGGGAGGTTTACAAAAAATGGATCGGGGGCCCCAACGAAAGCCGGGATATGAACTGGGACAAAGTTTTCCCTGATTGCACATGACTAATAACTAACATGTCCCTTCTCCAAATAACAGAGTATGGGACTGATAGCTTTAGTATAAATTATGTCTTTCCACTTTCTCCTCATAATACACATATACTCAAGATAAATCTGTTTTAGAAAGGGAAAGCACACAGCCTGCCAATTAATTAATTTGTAATAAACAAATACTCTTACACCCATCCTTTAGTAGCCACTGTCTCCAATTTTTCCTCTTTACTAATTGTTTCAGGTTTTGCACAGAGAAACTGTACAGTTTAGGTGTTACGGCACTCATCAAGCTGCAATTCACACTGCATTTAAAGTCATATTAGTTATGATATACAAGAAGAGAAACAACTGTTTTTTCTGAGCAACACATTATTGAAGTTTGAGTTTTAGGGAATTGCCATCTTTGAAACTATCCAGATTTATTACATCAAGCTGGTACAAACCCCTTTTTTTCTTCCCTACATCAGCCCTTGTTACATTATGTAATTGTTCTTATGGTATGATAAACTATTTCACATCACTTTCCTGGAAAATAGTTCTATGCTATGATGGTAAAAAATTTAAATCCTTCTCCAATTTTCATTGATGACTGAACATATCTTTTTGAGACTTAATAACAAATCCAGAATCGTCTGTTTCAAAATTCCAGTAAGGCTTTCACTTTTTGAAGAACCATCTCATGCTGGTCTCTGGTTCTTCATTTTTATATTCAGCCTAGGATGTATTATGTGATGGTATCAAGAGTGTCATGCACCTTCCCAAAGTAAAACATTGATCTTTTACCCGGGAAAGATACTGAGTTCAAAGGAATGCCACTAAATCTGGTGCTAGGTTTTCACCAAGAGAACTCTCCACTCCTGGACACTCTTCATGGAACAGTCCTAGGAAGACTGTGCCACATTTGTCTTTAATATTTGAACTGGAATTCTGATATTAAAAATCAAGTTGGTTGCTGTCACTGAATAATGTGTGTATTTCTATGCCTTCGGATGTCTGAACAGAAGAACAAATATCTTTCCCTCTTGTGTTAGGGGAAATAGATCCTCTTGTCAAACTATTTGTGATGCTGATGTTTTATACTTGTCCTCTGGTTAATTCATATGTGCATATTCTTGATGCAAGAGAAATATTATACAAATTAATGAATTGTCACGTGTAGTTGTGTGTCGCAGATGTGTAAGAACTTTTAAAAAGGGAATGATATAATAGGTAAAATAAACAAATTTTATGCTACTTCGTGCCTACTTCTTGACTTGACAGGTGTGAGTTGTTGCCAACTTGGTCAAATCTTAGAACTTTTTAAACCTCTCACTGTTTTAATATAGGTTGAACATGTACAAAGTGTTGAATGCTGTCATGTTTAGGAGGTATAAACCTGCATTAGATTGACAGACAACAGGCACATTTGAAGAATAATAGTCCAAAGACTTATCAGTACTAGTGGATATTGCACTGATACTCCATTTTTTTAGTAGCAACATATGAATGGATTTCTAAGGTTGGGGGAAAATGGTAGAAGAGACATGAGGAAAACATAGGAAGGCATCTTCAGAATTCTTCCTTTTTCCTTCCAAAAATTCTGAGAACATGACAGGGTAATTGTACAATAAAAACTGTCTGAAAGCACACCTAGTGTGGAATTGCCCTTAAGAGGTACAGGAAATGGCTTGATTGCAGTGAAGGAAATGCTTTTCCTGCCATGGATAGAGGCACAGCAGGAGACAAAAAGGTCAGGAATATGAGAATCAGAATAATGAGACCCCTTAATACAGTTTTTCATGTTGTGGTGAACCCCAACCATAAAATTATTTTTGTGGCTAACTGCAATTTTGCTACTGTTATTAATCGTAATGTAAATGTCTGATATGTACGATGTATTTTCATTCACTGGACAAAATTTGACACAAATACCTTATACACACAAATTTGAATACTGTTAGGGTTGGGGGAATTGATTTCATTATTTGGAAGCTATAATTGCTGGAATTAATAGTTCACCTACAATCAAAGAGCATTCTGAACTCCACCAATGATGGAATTGAACCAAACTTGGCACACAGAACTCCCATGACCAACAGAAAATACTGAAAGGGTTTGGTGGGCATTGACCTTGAGTTTTGGAGTTGTCGTTCACCTACATCCAGAGAGCACTGTGGACTCAAAAATTGATGGATCTGGATCAAACTTGGCATGGATACTCAATATGCCCAAATGTGAACACAGGTGGAGTTTGAGGAAAATAGAACTTGACATTTGGGAGTTGTAGTTGCTGGGATTTATAGTTCACCTGCAATCAAAGAGCATGCTGAACCCCACCAATGATAGAATTGGGCCAAATTTGCCACACAGAACCCCCATGACCAACAGAAAATACTGTGATTTCTGATGATCTTTGGTGACCCCTCTGACACCCCCTTGCAACCTCCCCAGGGATCCCGACCCCCAGGTTAAGAAACACTTCAATAGATGAACTTTGTCAAAATAGCAAGAATAGATACAAGAGATGGGCACCTGGGATTTCATATGCATGCAAACATTCTGTCATCAACTATATCAGTGCTTGTGGTTCAAACAAAGAATATCAATGTGAACCACCTATTTCAAAATCAGTGTATTAGAATTTGAACCATGTCATTTGCTTTCCTGGACAAGGATTGATGATGCTTCATCTAATCTTTCCAAGTGCTTGGTTAGCTACTGCCTGGTTACATTTGGTGTAAAATCCAAGTCTTTCTGGTACATAAAATTTAAATGGCATCAACCTCCCAGCAAGTATTGCTCACAAAGAATATGCTGAGTCTTACTGTGCCACCCAGTGACAGTTGGCTGCCAGAGTCATCTACCTCTGTTCTAAGCATGTATATTTCTATATGCATGCTTGTATGCATTCTTGAGTTTGAAACTTCAAGAAGAATATGTATTTTACTATTGTTTCACATGTGTGTTGGTTCTTTATATTAATAATTAACTCAGATGCTAAAGTGTGCAGTGCAAATGGATTTGATGTGTTTTGCCCACTAGGTGGAACTTGAGTATCACCAGACAGTTTCTCCACATGTGTTTTCTAGAACCAGTTAGTCCCAGAGTACCCAACTGTCCAAACGTTGCATATAGTTGGTAGAAATTAAAAAGGTGACTATATTTGTTTCAAGAACTGCTATAAGTAATGTGATAGACCACATACTGTACAGGGTCTTAGGTTCAATAAAGGGTACTAGAGGTTGGGTATTAAAGCTAGAAATTGCTCTGCTTGAGAAGTAGAAAGATTGTTGCCAGTCAGGAGCCAGGGCTGGGCTGCATAAACCCACTGAACTGACTCAACAGATTAAGACTCTTCAGATCATTAGGATATTGGGCAGTATTTACAAGCCACATTGTCCTGTTTACTTAAGAATTAACTGCAGTGGGTCATGTCCCCTGTTTCATCGGTTGTCATATTTCTGGCTAATCATCATCTGCTGCACAAAAACATATTTGTATTGAGAAGTGAGGTGTTTTCTGTGATTCATTGGGTTTGCTGTAGTTGTTCAGTAATTTATCATTAATGGTTGGACCATAGGCCATTCACATACAAAACAAGTGAGTGTAATTCAAAGTACAACATAGAATTTAAATTTAGAATACTTTTAAAAAATTCAGTAGGCTTAAAACACTTGCATATAAATAAAATGTTACATTATATAAAAAATATATAACCCTAGAACAATCAATCAACAGTGATTAACCTTCCTGGAACTTTCATTGCTACCAGGGCAAAAAAAAGAGAGGAATACTGTAGGTGAGGTAGAATAGATCCCCAAAATTATTTGTTGTTGGTTCGATGTATAAACAACAAATAAAAGATCCACAAACAAAGGGGAAAATAGATTAGATTATCAGCCTTGAATCATAGCTGTGGGCATGGTTTAAAAGCAAAGGACTGTAAAAGCTTGTTTAAATTTTGTAAATGTAAGCTTCGCCAAGTAAACAGTACTTTGGTGGTCAACTTTATAGAATTCATACCAATTTCAGAATTGGGAGTCATGGGGGTGCAATGGGTTAACCATTGTACCGGCTGAACTGCTGACTTGAAGGTTGGCGGTTCGAATCCATGAGATTCAGCTCCAGCTTCTCATGAGAGAAGCCTCCCACAGGATGGTAACACATCCAGGCATCCCCTGGGCAACGTCTCTGCAGATGGCTAATTCTCTCACACCAGAAGCTACTTTCTGACACAATTTTTAAAAATTCCAGAAATTAGAATCTGTCCAGGTGAGTAGGAAAAATATACTTGCAGAGCTTCTATTTTGAATTCAAGATAGTGTAGCAATGTGTGATACCTTGAACTCCAAACTTTGTAGTTCAATAGCTGTTCAAAACCTAACTGGACAAAAAACCAACTTAGGATTTAAAAAAAAATTATCCTGTAATAAAATAAAACAAATGTGAGATATGATGAAAGGAAAACCAATCTCTGCCAGAAACAAAGCTGCAAAAGTGCCAGGTGGCAAAATTCAAAGTTTCTTAAGAATCTCCAATTTAGCCATCTGAGAATCATCCCATCTACAGACATCATATGGACTTTGAACAATGAATTTGCACTAGAGTATTTTCAGGGCTGGAACAACAATGTAAACCCCCACAATATTGTAAAATCTATTGATAACTCCCATAGATCTCATGACCATTGCTATAGTTGCTTCTATGTATATGAGGATTATTGAAAAGGTTATCTGTAAAATGTGTTTAAATTGATGATTAATTGAAAATGATTATTTTTCCAAACACCAATCACCTTTGTTTTAGAATAATGAATGTTTAGCTTTTCAACAAAATAAGCCTTTTCAGACCTATGCAAGTAATTGAAATTAAAATCTTGTCATCAGTGTATAAGTAAAGGTTTTCCCCTTACATTAAGTCTAGTTGTGTCTGACTCTGGGGGGTGGTGCGCATCTCCATTTCTAAACTGGAGCTGGTGTTGTCTGTAGACACCTCCTAGCTCATGTGGCAAACATGACTACATAGAGTTACCTTCCCGCAGATGTGTTACCTATTGATCTACTCACATTTGCATGTTTTTGAACTGCTAGGGTGGCAGAAGCTGGGGCTAACAGCAGGAGTTCACCCTGTTCCCTGGATTCAAACCATCAACCTTTCGGTCAGCAAACTCAGCAGTTAACCCACTGCACCACCAGGGGCCTCTTCATCGGTGTATTAAACAGCAGAAACCATTTTGACCAAACTAAGTACGAGAGCAATTCTGGGCCAGATAATGCTAAATCCATGTACGTAATTCAGTAATAAATTTAAAAAGTAATGATAAATGACTTTGTATGAATTGTTTGAAGAGTTTATCTCCTGGTTTTTTTTTTCAAAAATAAGTTTCCAGAATTGATTCAAAATGTTGTTGTGTACCTTCAAGTCATTTCCAAATTATGGTGATCATAAGGCCAAACTATCATAGATTTTATGGAAACTCAGGGGTTTCCATGGCTTAATCGGAAATCGAACCTTGATCTCCAGAGTCATAATAATAAACAATTAAAGACACAATATCAAAACTATATGAGAGCCACTATGGTGTAGTAGATGTTCAAGTGCCATTATATGCAATGGTGAACAACTAGAGTCTGAGGATCTGAAATGGTGAGAAAGTACAGCAGGGTACGCCTATATGCCTATGCAGTGATGTAGTACTTGGCATGGAAAGAAATCAGGGTTAGCTTTTGGTATTTGTTAAAACATACTTTCAAGCTATGGTTTGTTGAATTCATGGAAGCAGAACCATTGGATAGAACATAGGGCCCACTTTCATACTTGCATTTCAATAAGAACATGGGCTTTTAAAAATTAATTTGGAAGAGGAGAGTAAATAAAATTACTCTCTTTACTCAAATCCAATCTCACCTTTTTGGCTAAATTACCTCTCCAAAATTAGGGTGCACATTAGAGTCGCATATTATGGTAATCTTAGTGCTGAGCCAAAGCAAAAGAAGAAGCTGCTTCAGGAGCAACTGGAACTCCCATTTGAGTAATATCATCTCTCATTTGATTGCCATGGCTCAATGCTATGCAATCCTGGGATGTGTAGTTTGGTCAGGTATTAACATTCTTTGGCAGAGAAGGCTCAGTCATTGTAAAATAACAGCCCTCATGATACCACAGCATTAACCAAAGCAATTGATGTGGATTCATTCTACAATATAGATGCATCCCAAGGTTTTATTTTGCACTGCTGAAAGTTTTGGCATTCTAAATTACAAATAGTGCACTTTTTACCACTGCACATTATATTCAGCAGCAGCTACCTTTTTTGGTTTCAGGATTTTGAAAATTGAGGTGCACATTAGATACAATGGTGCATTAGATTTGAGTAAATATGGGTGGCAGAACCAGTATAAGTGTTTTGTAGTTGTTCGGCTACTTGATTAGGTCAGGCTTAACTAAGTTTGTCTCCTCTGTCCCAAAATTCATTGGGCCAATCACTATTCCTCACTGTACCCTATTTTACAGGTTTCATGTGAACATGAAATAATTGGGAGCCCATGTACAGTATCCTGAGCTCCTTGTACTAAAATAAGATATAAATGGGAAAAAATTATATATTTTTGATACTCGTTACTTGTTTGGTTTCCCCATAATACTATGACTTAGTTTTTATGTATCATTTTAGTCTCTATCTCAGTTACTATAATCTTTCATTCAGATCAAGTGAGTGTCATCTCTGAGTAGAAGGTAAGTAACAGAAAGACCGATCATCAGAGAGACATCTAAATGAATTTATGGCTGTAATTTATCAGACTATGAACCATCTATATATATAAAAGAAGAGTGGTCGTGCGATGGACGTTATGCATGGCCAAACTATACCCCCCAGAAACACAAATCCAATGACACACATTCCCCCAAACCAAGAGGTAAAACATAGCACAAAAAACCCACCTCCCTACCTTGCAACAGCCCCCAAAAACCTCCCATTGCCTCCCATTCTGCGCTGGCCGCGAGCGCTGAACACAGGGAGAGCAACCGCGCAGGCGCACTCCGATCCCCCCCCCACACCCAACCCATCCCGTCACCCTCTCTCCCCACTCACCCTGAACCTTCACAGCCACACCGCTGGCGCACGAACCCCCTCCTCGCCATCCTCGCCCGTGCCGGCACAACCCCGGTCCCACAGCAGCTCTGGGGCGCCGCACTACACTTCCCAGAAACCTCCGCATAAACCGGAAGTAGCCATGCGGGGCCAAAACACATTGTCACATCATTTACCCCCCTTACATACCCACACTTCCACACATCTCTTAAATAGGGCACAGCAACGCATGCCGGGTTCAGCTAGTTCCAAATAAAATGCCAGGATGTTTCCAGATGGAGGGTTCCTCATGCTAGCAATTAGAAGGTATTCTCTCTCTCTCTCTCTCTCTCTCTCTCTCTCTCTCTCTCTCTCTCTCTCTCTCTCTCCTTAATGGGTTTTCTGTGGTAAGGAAAAAGAAGAGAAGATGGAAAAATAAAGAGAGGGAAACAACTGTTCATCCCCAATAAACTTCAGTGTATTGGGGCTAGTGTGAAAATAAGCTAGTTTTTGAAACCTATTTTAAAAGAGCCAAGGACCCATCTGGCATATTTTGTTAGGCAAAGCACTTATTTCTGCATGACAGCAAGAGCGACTAACTTGCTAAAATATTGTTTGTGGAAGATCTGAAAGAGTAGGAAAATAAACTTGTGAGAAGACTTTATATAAAGCTGAATGCCACCATCAAGCATGGTTAATGGGCAGGATTCAATTCATGTAAGATTGGGGATATATCTCTCCTAAAGATAAGAAGTGTATAGATAGTCATTGCTTTTGTTTTTGTTGTTAAAGCATTGAATTCATGCAATTTATTATTAAAACAACACATATCTCAGTAGTCATTCCCTGGCATAGAATTCTTTATGTTCTCCAGCTCATCTCTATGGTCCACTTTCACCAGAAGTCATGTTGGAGAAAGAGCATTTCTCTCAGCATTTTAAAGTTCTGCAGTGGGCAGACATTGGCCATAGAGAACCATTGGAGTTGCAGAACCTAGATATTCTCAGAGAGGTGTTCTCTTGGGTAAGAGAAATAGTGTTTTGTTTAATTGTATTGTTTCCCACTTCCATGGGGGTCCTTCACCCCCTAACCCCAGCGAATGTGGAGGATTGACAGTATACTCCATCATTCTCAGGTTTTGTTAGGGAGGAATGGCAACCATTAACACTAAAATGATGTCCATTACACCTATAGATATAAAAAAAATCCCTGGAAAATTAAATGGCCACTCAAGACAGTTACAAATAGACACTATAGCAGTGGTTTTCAACCTTCCTAATACTGTGACCCCTAAATACAGTTGTGGTAACCCCCAACCATAAAATTATTTTCATTGCTACTTTATAACTCATTTTGCTACTTTTATGAAACGTAATGTAAGTATCTGATATGCAGGATGCTTTTTCTTTTACTGGACCAATTGTGGCACAAATACCCGATACACCCAAATCTGAATCCTGGTGTGGTTGGGGAGGGGGTTGATTTTGTCATTTGGGAGCTGTAGTTGCTAGGATTTATAGTTCACCTGCAATCAAAGAGCATTCTGAACTTCACCAATGATGGAATTGAACCAAACTTGGCACACAGAACTCCCATGGGCAACAGAAAATAATGGAAGGGTTTGGTGGGAATTGACCTTGAGTTTTGGAGTTGTAGTTCACCTACATCCAGAAAGCACTGTGGACTCAAACAATGATGAATCAGTACCAAACTTGTCACAAATACTTAATATTCTGACATGTAAATACTGGTGGAGTTTGGGAAAAGTAGATCTTAACATTTGGGAGTTGCAGTTGCTGGGATTTATAGTTCACCTACAATCAAAGAGCATCCTGAACTTCACCAACGATGGAAATGGCCAAACTTCCCACCCAGAACCCCCATGATCAACAGAAAATACTGTGTTTTCTAATGTATTGGGCCTGTGTCCTCAGCAGGGATTCTGGGATCTACTGTCAAAGGGATTGTGGCAGCCACAGTTCATGAGGGAGATGAAACTTTTGCAAATGTCTTGCAGAGACAGTGTTTGGGAAAAGCTGTTAAGGAGGCCAGTTCTCTTGGGAATCATCAGTGCACAGATAAGGCATCTGGCTGTGCAACTTTAGTTAGAAAGAAGGAATGTGCTAATTCGCAACTCAAGGTCCCAGGGCCGTAGTTTTGGTTCGGGGGAGGCTGAGTCCAGAGACAAGTGGTATTGTTATCCCAATAACCCCATTAATGGTTGATCAGATCATGATATGAATAAACATAACAGTTTAAATAATGTACCAGTAAGGCCTTTTCGCGGACCACCCTGAGAATTTCGGGGCTGAGGGCCTGCAAGGTCCAGTCTTCCAGCAGTGGTTCCAAAGTAAGGGAGGGGAGTGAGGGAAATCTAGTTTCTGATATAGCTATGCCTTGCAGTTTGAATCTCAGATCAAGGTCAACTTTTGCATTAAGTTCATGTATTCCCTCTCATGCATTTAGCCTCATGTGTTTCAGATCTGTTGTATTTTTAGCCCAAGTACTCAAGTCTGGACTTTGAACTTTCTTGGAAATATTTTAGACTTTATCAATTACTGGAACTGGCCTACTTGGATTATAAGGGACTTTATAGCATTCATACAGCCTAGGGGCCTTGGAACATTTCCTTGGATTATTGATTGAACTCTATATTTCTTTTGATATATTTTCTATTGCTTATATTGCTTGCTATTTGCTTCAATAAAAGATTATTTTCTTCAGCTGGAGTTGTGTGTTTGGATTCTAAGGGCTCAGGTCTCTATGCTGGTGTGCAACATGATGGTCTTTAGTAACCCCTCTGACACCCCCTCGCGACTCCCCCCCCCCCAGGGGTCCCAAGCCCCAGATTGAGAAACGCTGCACTACAGCCACCACATGTTTGCATGAGCAGGAAACTGAATGATCAAAAACCCCTACCCAATGTTGATTTCTCATGGCATTCATTTTGTAGAAAATGAGAAATAAACCAAGTAGCCCTTGTTCCCAAACTGAATGTGAAGCCCTTCAGAGAGCTCTAAAAATTAATTTGTCAGACGGTCAGACCACAGACTTGTCTAGTTCTGCACTATTTGTTCTTCACAGCAAGTCAGTGAGATCTCAAGGCCTTTTTGAACTGCACAGACTGAAATCCTTAAATGTCATAGGTTTAACATGAAACCCTCACTAATGCACTCTCTTCCTTGTACTACCATGTTTTAATTCCTTCCCTATAAAAAAGATAATTGAGAATCTTACATTTTCAGTAGCTTTTCAAGAATAGGAACACTTGAAGTACACATTTTTTTATTCCCGCTGTTTTCCACATCTCACCGTGATACCTGTGATTCTTGCAAATCTTAACTAAGCAGATTACTGGATGTTTGAATCTTCTGAGGAAAGCAGACTACACGATTATAAATAAATAAATACTCCAACTTTTGCTAATTTCTCATTTTTAAATGGGTTACATAAGTTTCATGCAGTGAGTCCCCGTTAGAAAAATCTGTCCTGAATTAATAGTAGAATGTAATTAAATGCTAGAAATAGTTTTGCAGAGATGTGGGGAATTTCTGTAATAGTTTTCCACACAAATATTGCATAATGCTAAAAATGTTGCAGATTGGGTTTCATATCATTCTTCATGTGACTGTGGGCTGTACAAGATGGGGTTTTTTTTCAACACAGTTTAAAAGCTCACACAGTTTTACCAAAGAATATATCTACTACTCTTTGCTCTACAAAGTGCCCTTTAATATTTCTCCTCTCTTCAGGCGGAACATGGGGGTTATTTTGCTGCTGAGGAAGTCCAGCAAAGTTTATCTTACCACTTTCTAATCAATTTCTATGCCTTCAGTATCTCAGGCAACACTAATATTGCAGTAATTATCTTCTTATCTGGTAAAGTTATGTTGCCCACATCAAAGACCGATAGAAATAAATGGGAAAATTAATCCAGTACAGTAGATACTAAACCCTGAAATTAGGGCATCAGACTGGAGGGAGTTCCTGCAAGTGGTGGCAGCCTTAGCATCCTCTTTCTCTTCTGCACCCTTCTTTTCCCATTTCTATGGGGTCAAGGGGATCCTCAAGCATCCCAATCCAGACCTCCTACTCCAGTGGTTCTCAACCTGTGGGTCCCCAGGTGTTTTGGCCTTCAACTCCCAGAAATCCTGATAGCTGGTAAACTGGCTGGGGTTTCTGGGAGTTGAAGGCCAAAACACCTGGGGACCAACAGGTTGAGAACCACTGTCCTACTCTATCTTTACTCTGGAGGTGGACTGAATCCTTCTCTCAAGGTTGCTGTCTGCCTGGGATTATTATTATCTGTCGTGTCAGGAGCGACTTGAGAAACCGCAAGTCACTTCTGGTGTGAGAGAATTGGCTGTCTGCAAGGACGTTGCCCAGGGAACGCCTGGATGTTTTGATGTTTTTACCATCCCTATGGGAGGCTTCTCTTATGTCCCTGCATGAGGAGCTGGAGCTGATAGAGGGAGCTCATCCGCACTCTCCCTGGATTCAAACCTGCGGCTTGTCGGTCTTCAGTCCTGCCAGCACAGGAGTTTAAGCTACTGGGCCACTGGGTGCTCCATCTGCCTGGGGTGACACCAAGAGTTACTGCAAGAGGATAAGAGATACCCGAATAACACCACTACAAACAAATTAGTGTTATATTTTAACTCATTCATTTTGAATGAATGAATCTTGACTCTAAAAATGGGATTAGCTGAAGTGAAAAGTGAGAAAAGCACATACAAATGGTTTATTAGAAGTGAATGAGGCATTGAAGCGATCACACAATACCATTTGTATCCTCCTGCCGGTTTGCCTCCTCCCGTTGATTCTCTCATGCCTTAACAGGCAAAGCTCATTGATAGCTCACCTTCCCACAATGTTGCAATGAGTCTATTCCACTTATGTTCTGGCAAGCCAGCAGCAAAATAACATCAGGGATTGGATTCTCCACCTTTCTCTACCACCCCCCTCTCACTATTTCCAAGGTGTTTTCAGTTCTTGTCAAAGCTGAAAATGTGAAATCGCTCTAAAACAAAAAAAAATGGAACAGCAGAAGTCTGGGAAAGCAGGATTATGAAGGTATGAAAAATTATGATTGTGGGACCATGAATGGCTGAATTGGCACAAGTGAACACATGTAGAGAGTTCTGATATCGAAGGTATGTACCCAATATCAATGATAGCATGACTTCAATGGAATAGTGGGTGAATTGATAAAATCCTGTGTCAATTATCTGAAGTTAAGACTTAGGAAGATTTATTTCTAAATGTTTTTAAGCCCACACACAATAGAGATTTTTCATTTCAGCAATAACTAATAAAAGGTAAAGGTTTTCCCCTGACATTAAGTCTAGTCGTGTCCAACTCTGGGGGTTGGTGCTGCTCATCTCCATTTCTAAGACAAAGAGCTGGCATTGTCCATAGACAACTCCAAGGTCATGTGGCCCGCACAATTGCATGCAGTGCTGTTATCTTCCCACCGAAGCAGTACCTATTGATCTATTCACATTTGCATGTTTTCAAACTGCTAGGTTGGCAGAAGCCGGGCCTAACAGCGGGAGCTCACCCTGCTCCCTGGATTCGAACTACCAACCTTTCGGTCAACAAATTAGGCAGCTCAGCAGTTTAACCCACTGCACTACTGGGGACTCTTTCAGCAGTAACTAGAGAATCTAAAAAGATTTAATCTATGGGTTAAATCCAAGCTTTGCTTAATAGAGTGAGTTTGAAGGACAATGGATTAATGAGGAATTGTGCCAGATCACAGAGTACTCCCATGTCCTCAGAGAATCACTGGAAATGGCAACTCCATATGTCTGCAGACAAAGAGGAAGATTAGGAACAAGAAAAATCATAGAATTAATCAAATATGTCTATATTCCCAGATTCTCCCACCCACTCTTTACGGCACATATGAACATAAAGAAGAAGATGCAGATCCTTTCAAAGCAGTAATAACAAGAACAATCTGTGCAAAAGAATTCAGTGTTTTAAAGACTATGATAATAGCCATTCTTGTCCTTCTATGTGAAACAGATTTTTTAGTTTAAATATGTTTTTGAAGTAAGCTGCACTTTATCCAGAACATTGTTTTGCTGTGAGTAAAATAGAATTGTCTACAATATAAATTAAACTGGGGTGAAAGATTAGCTGACTGCAACAGAAAATTTGATTGTCCTTACAGAAATATGCGTTAGATCATCAATATGATGACCCACCACAGAACTATATCTTCTGTCAAAAATATTCACTCATATCACATATGTGCTATTTATTCAACTGAATATACTCCCAGCATTTTAAATTATGTATACTGTATATACCGTTGATATTACTTGCTTCAAACCTCAACTATACACTTGGCACTCCATATCTGGAGGTTTTATTTTTGAAGATTTGATTATTTGTAAATTTCATTAATATGTTCTCTTTAGGAAACTCTAGTCCAGGGCAATTGTATGGTCAACTATAGAGTCACGTTGGGGGACCTAGAGGTCATCGCTGTTGCATTAAAATAAAACACTAGCCACTGCCACTGGTAGTTCTTTGTTTGGACAATCCAAGATCTGATCTTTATCAGATGTTACTAATAATACTTTATCTGATGATACTAATAAAATGGATTTAATATGACCAAAAGCATGCTTGGATGATTCAGTCGAGCTTTGCAATCTTGGGTCAATACCAGGCCTAAGTACAAAAGTAATTTAACCTATATACACCTGTATAAGTCAAGAAACTTTAGTCAAAAACTCAACCCTCAAAAAACTGGGTTGACTTATCTTTGAGCCACTGAGAGTAACCCTTCTTGGAGTTGAGTGGCGGTAGAGCTTAATCTGTCTTGGCATATCCTAAAAGAAGCATTAAGCCTCTTTATTCTTAATGCTGTGATGTAGCTTCTGGCTTTTCGAATGCCTGGATTGGCAAATGGTGATGGTCCTGAGTTGGCACTGGTATTTCTTCTCTCTGTGGAATGACCCCTGACTTATCCATGGGTTGTACCAAAATCCATAATTTTGGCCTCAAAAACTCAGTTGATACACAAGGTCATGTTATGTAAATAATTATCAAGAGCTTCTTACCTCATTTGAATCTTATTTTACACCTTGGACATGTAAATAAGTAAAACGTTATAGGTTTCAATCCCAAAACAACTGAATATGTAAATGGGTCCCTTGTTTTAGTCTTCATTTTTTGGTTGAATGTAAATGTAACATAGTCAGCCAGCATGGTGAAGTTGTTTGAGTATTAGACCATGACTCTGGAGATCAGAGTCCAATTCCCATCTTGGCCACGAAACTCACTGAGCGACGTTTGGCAAGTCACATACTCTCAGACTCAGAGAACAACAAAGACAAATCCCCTCTACATTATTTAGTTTGAGAATAAATACTGAGAGTGGGAAAATGGTTAGAGGCAGCATATTAACAGTGAGAAGAAACTAAATTGGCCAAGAATCCCCCCCTCTCTCCCTCCCTCCCTCTCACTATCTTTCTCACTCTTTACTGTTTCTGTTTCTCCTCTTCATCATCTGTTCATTCATACAACTTGCCTACATAACTAGCTATTAACTTGGCTACATAAATACTCTAACGTATCTAGAGTAGAAGGAAGTGGAGGCCAAACCACAGATCACAGTATTCAGCTCTATCTTTCCCAAATGGACATCCTCTGCATGTACTAACTAGACTACAACCTCCATCATCCCTCTGCCAGAATAGCTAGTGATCCTGTTGGTTTGGAGGATGCCAGTTTTAGAAGACTAAACTAGAGTGTTATTTTAAAGGAAGTTATCTCACTAGAAGCCAAAATGTCTAAACTAAGGCTGTCATACACCGGACGCTTCGTAAAGCATGAGTCATTGGAAAAATTGCTCAGTAAAGTGGAAGGAAGTGGATAAAGGCAAAGTCTATATTGCAGGTGGATGGAAGTAATTAAGGAACTACATTTCCACAGCAAGGCTTTTGCTGACTGAGGTTCTTGGATATCTCTCAGAGCCAGAAAATAAGTTAGGGCTTTGGGGGGGGGATAGTCAATAGATGAGCTGATTAATCAAAGGCACATTGAAACATTCAAGTTTTCAGGTCTTTATAGAAGGTGGACGGGGTGGGCACTAATCTAATCTCCCTGGATAGAAAGTTCCAGAGCCAGGGACCACCACCAAGAAGGCCTGCTTTCTTCTTGGTGGTGGCCCCTTGCTCTGGAACTCTCTCCCCAGGGACAGAGGTGGAAGAATTAAGAATTAAGCCATGAGTTGAGATTTACCTATGTCTCATTTTATTTTGGGTTTTTTTTCATTGTGAAGACAATGATCATGCCCAAACTATACATCTAAATGCCAATATGTGTTAAAGCTATACATTTAATGTAATGCTATTTGAATAAAGTAATGGTATTTTAATGCTATTTGAATAAATTGAGAGCATACAATTATCAAATTTATTAAAATCGTTCCTTGGAGGCTTTTAAACAGAGGCTGGATGGCCATCTGGCAGGGGTACTTTGTGTTTTTCCTGCATGGCAGGCAGTTGGACAAAATGGCCCATGTGGTTTCTTCCAACTCTATTATTCTATGATTTTATGGACAAGTCTGGGAGATATCTTTTACATTCCAAAGGTTGAAGCAAATTGTGCCTATGTTATTGGTATTTCGAATACTGATGTCATTCCAAAAGCATGTCACCTTTTCTTAAAATGAGTGATGTCACTGAAATGCTGTCATCCAATGTTTGGTGCTTTACAAAGCAAAGTACTTCGTGCACTGAGCAGCACATTTCTTGACATCATCTGTAAACTTGAAATTAAGTTTTTGGATGAAAAGGCCACAGTTACAAGGGTCACTGTTCTCTTTAACAACGCTTCCTTTCTGATGGAGTAGAGTCTAAAGAATTGCTGCATTCTGCAACTGCTGTTGGTATATGACTAACACTCTTGGATCTATCTACAAACAGGGACATCCATGGAATTCTTGACACAGCGAGCATGAATCAGCTAGCCTCTGTTTGATTTGAATTTTAAAACCCTAAAGGATCACCATAGAGTCATTAATATTTGGTTGTAACCCTGCCATAAAATTAAGCAAGAGGCTAGGCTTAAGGCAAGGGAGAACAAGAATCCTGTACCTTTAGTGTTGCGTATTGTTGTGCCTTCAAGTCATTTCAGACTTATGTCAACCTTAAAGAGAACCTATCATGGGGTTTTCTTGACAAGGTTTACTCAGAGAAAGTTTGCCATGGTCTTTCTCTGTGGCTGAGAGAATTTGACTTACTCAGATCACAAAATGGGGTTCCATATCAAACCAGGGATTTGAACTGAAGTTTTCTAGTGTCCTAGTCCAATGCTAAACCATGCTAATTTCCATTTATTTAGTAGGGGTGTGTGTGTGTGTAAAAGAAGTCCCAACCACTGTGGCTGTTCTGGCTGTTATGTGAAAAAGTGAATCTGCCAAGATGCCCTATTTTTTCTAATCTTCATATGATCATAGAGCTGGAAGAGACTGCAAGGACCATCTTTTCTTGTCTTTGTCGCTGAGCTTTTTCTTCTCTTCCATCATTTCCTCTCTGTAGATGAATTGAGACTTCAGCCCAGTTTTTGTATTCTTCTCCCATTTCCATACTGTGAGTATATCTTGATGTTCACTGAACACAAGAAATGCCATCCTACCTTAAGGAGACACAGCACAATCTTATGATCCCAGAGTTATGCTATGATTGTGCCACCTGCTAATCAATGAATTACAACTGAATGTGCAACAAAATGTGAAATGTGCATTCACATGAATAATGTGCAGTGACCCTAACTCTACCCAGGACTATCATAAGGTAACTTAAAACAATGCATTACAAAAGGAGATTTTGCTGTCTGCAGTAATCTCTCCAGAATCTTTAAAAGTCTTTTGCCTGTGGTGTAAAGCAATGGATTATAAGTTGTTGCTTACAAACTGTCTCATTCTTCTTTCCTGTGAAGCTTAGACTGGCCAAAAGCTTCTGTTATCCTTTGGACTGTTGGTATAAAAATACTGCTAAATGCAGCAGGTGCTAAGAATGCCTGTTTAGATCACTTGGCCTAGGATTCCAGAAAATATCTAAGCCTCTGTAGCTCTGCTGCAGAAAGAGGAGGAGACAAACAAGAGCTCTATACAGGGAAATAGAATAGACTAACTAAGATTGGCCACCGGGGGGTTAAGCTCCACTTAAAACTAATGCAAAGCAAGTTATCTACACTATTGGGAAGGCCTATAAACAAGGGGAACTAAAGCAGAGAAGAGGAAAAGGCAATGCCAAGACTTCACAACAGGACACTCACAAAATTCCGGCTATTGATTAGATAAAAGAACAGGTAAAAGAACCCCTAGTCTAAATGCCCTAAAAGACACCAGATCCTGTCTGATATTGGAAACTAAGCAGAATCCAACCTTGTTAGTACTTGGTTGGGAGACCACCAATACCAGGTGTAGTAGGCTATATTTCATAGGAAGGAACTGGCAAAACCACCTCTGAGCACTTGGTACTCATTTCTAGTCTCCTTTTCAAATACTAATCAAATCCGATCCTGCTTAGTTTCCAAGATCAGATGACATCTTGTGCCTTTTGGATATTTAAGTCCCTTGAAGTGGGATTTCAGAATCAATAGCCATCAATAACCTCATTCTCTACTAAGAGATACATGCTATGCATGTAGAAATCTCTTCCTATCCTAATTTGTTGCTGCTGCTGTCATTGTTATTGTTGCTGCTGCTGTGTCTGATTTATGGCAACCTTATGTAAACTACGATGATGTTTCTTAATTACAGTATTAATAAAACCAAATAATGCCGAGCAGCACGCCCTCAGGTTTCCCTTTGTATTCATTTCAAAAATGTCTCGATTTCACTAGCTGGGAGACTCATATTCTAGCACAACCAACAAATGGAACTTGGACAGTTCAAAATGTAAGAAAAGCCATTCTTGCTCTGGGTCCTGTTTCCTGCAGCAACTAGCACAGGTGCTTCTGGGAATCCCATAAGTAGGTCATGAATCCAACAACCTTCAATCACTATTGTTCTCTGGACCAGGGGTTTCCACAGAGCCTTTATGACTAGCAACTACTGGGAAACAGTCATTACTGAGGAGAGGTTAACAATATAATTTTCCTCATAAAACTCAATTGTACAAACTATTTCATGGCAGTTGCATGAGCAGAGATAGCAGATTCATACCAGCACAAGGGCCCTTGTTATTGTACCTCTCTCAATGTCTGCATAAACAGTAATTCATCTATCTGTGGTTCCACACAGTCCCACTTCAATATACCCCTCATAACTCCACCTTCCCACACCTCCAATGCTCCATTTTCTCTCATACACACACACACACACACACACACACACACACACAGAGAGAGAGAGAGAGAGAGAGAGAGAGAGAGAGAGAGAGAGAGTTCCCTTACTTATTGTTGAGGTTAAGTTCCAGGACCTTCCACAATATGTGAAAAACCACGATGTAGGGATGCGCTATTTATTTTAATATTTATACATTATTTTAGTAGTTATAATAAAGTCCTACTAAACTTAAAATAAAGTGAAGGAAAGGAAGGAAAGGCCCTTCAAGGCTGGAGGGAGGGAGGACTGAGGAGGGAAAGCGGCGGCGGCAAAACGCTACAAAACAGCAAAAATACCATGGTATATATTTTAAATTAATATTTTTTGAAATCTGCAAAACAGCGAGGCCACAATAAGCAAACCGCGAAGTAGCGAGGGAATATTGCATAGCAATTGCACACTTCTAGAGAATTTAATAAAAAATACTGTACAGTTTTTTTAAAAAAAAGCTCTAAAATAGCAAGAGAGAGAAGAAAGGACAGAATAAAGGGAGAATCCCACACCCTGACATAATTTAAATGTTGGCATGAAATGTGGAATGGCTCCATCACATGAAATAGATGTTGGGAAAATTGTGGGATTGGCAGCTATTAATAGCTTTTGCCCATCAATATCAAGGGACTGGCTCACCTAGGGAAAGAGGAAAACTGGCAATAGGATCCTTCAATGCCAGTTTATTTTTGTCATGTGATAAAGTCCATACATTTATAAAAGATTGCAAATTGTTAAGGATAGATAAGAAGCAAGAGTAAAATATGACAGAAACAGAGCCAGAACATTGATAGCAATTGTTCAGAAAATTATGCTTAAAGATAAAGGGAACTATTAAAATAATCAATACAAACAAATGCAAGACAACAAAAAGGTAATCGAAGGCTAGTTCCACACTGCCAAATTATGCAGTTTGAACTGTATTATATAGTCAGCGGAGAACGACATAATGCAGTTTGAACTATATTGAACTGCATTATGTGGTTCTACACTGACCATGTAATGTAGTTCAAACTACATTATTTGGCAGTGTAGAACCAGCATTAGAGACTTCTTCCACAAAATTTGGAAAATTAAAGGAAACTAAGCACAGGGATGTTGTATGACCAACAAGAGACACATTATATAATCTGGACAAAATAAAAAGATGCAATAAATAAAAAGAAGTAATACACAGAGGAACTATATAAAAGAAGTGAACGGGTAACATCTCCTTCAAGAAACAAACCTTTGACAAGGAAACAATTTTAGAAACTGAAGTAGAAGAGGTTCTCAGAGAACTTGGAAGAAATAAAACACAAGGGAAAAATAGATGGTTTGCCAATAAAGCTGTTATAAGATATAGAAACAAAATCCATCCAAGTTTTTTAAAAATCTGCCAAAAATATGGTAACTAAAAATGGCTCATAGGCTAGTGTTGTTTGATACACATTTTTATTATTGATTGATTGATTGATTTCATACATTTGTATCCCATTCTTCTCATGGGAACAAGGCACTGGGGTAGCCATACACAGCCAGCCAGCCCTTTATAGTCAGTAAGTAATGATAAAATAAAATGATTGATTGCTTCTGCAAAAAGGAATAAACAGGTGGATGTGTCTTGAGGGTTCCATCCAACTCAGTAGAAGAAGCAAATGGATTTCAGGAGAGTTTGGATGGTGCCTTTCCGTCTTTATGTCCCTTGATAGGGTGTGTACTATGATTTCTGTTCTCCATCAATTTAACACAGTTTGCGACACACAAAGTTTCTGGAGTAGAACAACTAATTTTAACTAAAGTAAAGATCACCCAATGAAACAGGAAATAACACTTTCAAACCAGGAACAGATTTTCTTTATTATTAAAAAAGTTTTAAATAAAAAGTTTGAAAATTTGCCAAAAGTCCACGGAGAAGTCAAAGGTTATGAAATTTGGTGAGATAACAGTGGTCCATGTGTTATACCACTGTGGCAAGTTTCATCAGGATTGGTCAAAAAATGAGGGAGAAAGAATCCTATAAAATTTCCCCATTGCCAGTGCTGGGTTTTTTTCCCTACTGTGCACGTGTGTCCACATTAACAAATCAATTTGGAAGTTTTCAGAAATTTTGAAAAGTTTTGAATTTTTTGGGAAAACTTCGGAAGTGACTTTAGAATAGAACCGTCAGTGCCCTCTACATACAAAACGAGTTTTGAACTTTTTTTGGAAATCAACCAAGCCTACTAACTACAGTCCTAGGCACATTTAAGGCAGATCATTAAACTACATTACATTAAAAACTTTCGATTAACATCACACCATTTTAAAAATAATTGTCTGGGACTGAAAAAAAGGAAGGATACATGTAGAATTGTAGTAACCATTGGACTCTTGTTCTAATGGCCAATCAAAGCCATGGTCAAGATTTTAAAACAAAAACTTTGATCATATGTAGAACAAGGCAGGCCAGACACCTGAACCTGTTCAGAAAGTGATAAGGCACTAAGGATCATATTGCAAATGCAGGTTGGATCATGGTATACATGCAACAATTTCCGAAGAATATTGTATAAGTCATGAAAATTATAGTCCAGCTACATGCAACATCTGATTGTCCGGATGTGTAACCTCTAGATAAGTGCATAACTGTCCATAGTTAAATTGAGATTTTTATCAGGAGATGTCCATGACTGCCAACAACAGTAACTTTAATGGAGGACTAGATATATTCATAGTGATTAGGGCCATGAATGGTTATTGGTCAGAACTGGATATGCAACTCCTCAGATATCAGATATGCTGCCTCAGCAACTCCATCAGTTACTAGAATATGCATGTTAGATGTGCAATTGCACTTCCGTCCTGCTGGCAGATTTAGTATATGCACTACTGAATTAGCCAAACATGTGACCTAAGCTAGCATGGCTCTCCTATGCTCATGTCAAGAAATACTGCTTAATCCAGGGCCACTCATGAGTGACTATGATGGTGCCCCCACACACCCAGCCAAATCTTCTGCTGCACTGTGGTGTCATTTAGATGGTCCAGCTGGGTTGAGATTGCATCATCTCACTTGGTTTTCCCTCTTCTGCATATTGCAGCTTCCGCAGACACAGGACACCCTATGAGCAACTGTTGACACACGTTGGCACATGTCATGCCTGCTCTTAGATCATAAATGGGTGCCCAAGTGACCATCACCCTTTGTGTTGTTAATTTGGCGATATATTGTCATCCCAGATCTTATTGGTTTGAAGGCAGCTCCTGTTGATGATCTGGCAGTGCAAATAACAATAATAACAACAATAACAACAACACAGAACAAAGTATTCAGTAAACTCAAAGCCAGGAGGAAATATCAGGTGTTAACATCTAATAAAAGCTGAACATGCCTGAATCAAAGCACACTGCAAGGTACCTCTTAAATAGTCCAGACATGAACTGACCTAATGCCGAGGGGTTTTATTACCTTTGCGAGAAGCATACTAATTATAGAACCTGGACTGCATCATGAACTGACTTGTCAAGTTGACTTAACATCCCAAGTATCGACAATTACATTGTGAAGGCTTTCCCGTCCTTAAATAACTTCGCATGTTTGGCCACTAAAGCACAGAGCAACTAAATTTGAAGTGCTGAAAGAAATACAGCACTAGAAAGAATGTTTTCATTGACTGGGAGGGGTGATATTTTCAGCCCAATTAAGGGTGTTGGGTATATATTTCTTTCTTTTTAATACTCTCTGCGTAAATACATACTTTCAAATGTTTTCTTTCATAATACCAGATATTTTAACAGTGTAAATCAGATTTTACAGATCACATGTTTGTTTGTTTTTTCAAATAAGGAGTTCATTAAATGTGTGAAATTCTACGTTAGCTGGAGGGTGTGGCCATTGGCCACAGTAATGAATGGCTAATTGTGCTCAGAGGGAAGGTTAGATTCTTTTGCCTGTTGCCACGTTTTTAAAAATGACAGCTTCAACATTTAAATGAAAACAGAAAAAAACCATTTTCTTCCACCTTTCATTTAAAAGTGTTTTTTTTTAAAAAAAAACCTCAAAAATATAGAAAGAATACCAGAAAACTAAGATGAATGACATCTTGCCAATGTCCCATAAAAGTGTGCAGTTATTACATTAAACAAGAAGTTACTTGCCCTGCCTGCAAAATTGCTGTAGGTGCTTCCAGAAGATGGTTTTAAAATGCAGTTGCAATTCCTCATTCCCTGATTTGTATCTATTCATTCATTCATTCATTTATCTGGAGTGGGGGCTTCAGATAACATTGCTTTTTCCATCACTTTTTCTTATCCAGAAAAAATATGTTGAGGGGAAAGAAAAGATGGAATAGCTGCACAATTACCTTTGATTGCTACTACCTGGAGACCTCTTGTCTAAAAGCACCTCACTTTGTAATTCCTTTTCTGAATTATTGATTATTACAGTACAGTTTTATTAATAACTAGCTTAACCCGGCACGCGTTGCTGTGCCCTATGTAGGAGATGTTGAAAAGTATGTAAGGGTATGTAGTGATGTGAGTGTGTGTTGTGTGTGTGTATATATGTGTTTGGTTGTTTGTATGTATGGCTGTATGTGTGTTTATTTGTTGTATGTGTGTTTTTATTTGTGTCTGTGTATATTTGGGGGGGGTGAAGGTATGGGTTTGTTTATATATGTGTTTGTGGTTTTGTGTGTGTATGTATTTGTATGTGTGTATATATATGGCATTGCTGTCTATGTATGTATTTATTTGTGTTGTTTTTTTGTGCAGTAGTGGGGTTTTTTTGTTTTGTTTTTTGTCGGCTTGCCTGTGTCTTCGTTGTCTGTCTGTTCTGGTTCCTGATGGCTGCCCTCTCGCTCTCCTCCGGTGCCTCTCTGCCGTTCCCAGAAGAGGAGGGGAAGGGAGAGAGACCGTGCGGGCCCCTTTCGCAGGAGGAGGTGGAGGACGTGGTTCCGACCAGAGCACCGTTCTCCACCGCAGCCCTCTTCCCTGCGAAGGTCGCTCTTCGGCCCACCCTGTGGCAGGGAAGTGGCGAAGGGGGAGCGATGGCGGCGGCGCCATGGCCGTTCTTCCGGCCCCCCTTCCTGAAGTGGAGGATGAAAGGGGCCCCCACGCGATCTCTCTTCCGCTCCCAGAAGAAAAGGGCGAAGGGAGAGCGATCGCGCGGGGGTCCCTTTCGTCCTCCTCTTCAGGGAGTAGCACGGAGGCGGCGGAGGAGAGTGAAAAGGGGCCGGAAGAGCGTCCATGGTGGCGTCGCCATCGCTTGCCCTTTGTCACTTCCCAGCCACAGGGTGGGCCGAAGAGTGACCTTCGGAGGGAGGAGGGCTGCGTTGGAGAACGTTGCTGTGGTCGGGCGCCGTCCCTCAGCTCCTCCTGTGAAAGTGGCCCGCACGGTCCCTCTGCCTTCCGGTCCTCTTCTGGGAGCGGAAGAGAGGCAGCGAAGGAGAGGGAGAAGGCTACGAACTTTCTGTTAGCGTGTTAGGTATGTGTTTCCTGCCGGGTTTTTTTAGGGACAACTTCCGGGGGAGTGTTATTTGCGGGACAGGAAGTGGTTTCTGCGCCATTTTGGTTGTAGTTTTTTGGTGTTCCGGATCCCTCCATAGGTTTGCATGGGGTTTTTGGGGGGCCGGTTTTAGGGGTCTTAGGAGTTATGTTTTGGGGTTTTTTTGTGCCACGATTGTAGCTGCTGGTCTGTTGAAATGTGTGTGGTGGGTTTTGAGGGTCTGGGTGTTATGGTGTGTCCGTGCATAAGCGTCAAAAACGGACTCTCTCTTTTTATATATATAGATTGCACTTCTATAGGTTCAGTCTGTTTAGGGTGTCAAGGCACACCTGCTCCAAAGGAAACTGACAGGGACAAACGTGTCCAATACACATGCATACATACATACACACTAGTGTTCAGATCTGGTTTATCTGAATCAAGGCCTAATTCAGGTTTAATTTCCTTTATTCCCTGGAAATGCAAATGGTACGCTGAAGGATAAGAAATAGATCTATCCTGTTTCCCCAAAAATATGACATACCCATAAAATAAGCCATAGCAGGATTTCTAAGCATCTGTGCAATATAAGCCATACTCCGAAAATAAGACATAGTGATAAGTGTGGCTATGCAGCATACAATGTTGGCTCATCCTGTCAGGTCCCGGTCATTGTGTGCACACTGCAAGCAGAGGCATAGAGGGAGACATAGAAAAAGAAAGTCTCCTCAGTGAAGTGATGAGGAGTGCTTTCGCTATTGTGTGTCCTCAGGGGGAAGACGTAAAGCTATGGCTGCCGTTTTACTCAGTATGTGGGTCTCTCCCCTAGCACCAGCCAGGAACAGTCTGTGGGTCTCTCTCACCCAACAGAAACACCAGGGGATAAATGAAAAGTCTGCTACTGAACCCAGAGAGATTATCCCATAAATGCAGCTTGCTGTACCATCTCTATCTCTATCTGTATATATAATAAAAAAGAATGTTTGTATGTATGTGTGTGTGTGTGTGTGTTTGTATGTATGTATGTATGTATGTATGTATGTGGCAGCGTTCTGATTGGCTCCCGGCCTCTTCATTCTGACAACATGATTGGTTGCCAGTGAGGGAGCATCTGCATAACGCCTCTATTGGCCAGCCAACACGAACATTCCGACCCTCTAAACTGGCAGAGGAGGACAAGGCAAAGGCCTGAGGCAGTCGCCAACATGAAGATTCCGACGCTCTAAAGTGGCAGAGGGGGTAAGGAAAAGGCCTGAGGCAGTCAGGCATGGTGGGAGTTTCAGACCAAAACACTTTGCGACCCCTTTGCGACCCCAAACAATGAGAGAACAAGACCAAACTTGGCACACAGAACCCTCAAGACCCACTCTGAGGGAGGATGGACCATGGATGACAGGACTTGCAGTACTTTAACTCACTTGCTTAGAGCACTGTGGCCCACACCATAGAAGGAATAGGACCACACTTGGCACACAGATGCCCACTGGCCCACTTTACAACCTGGTGCAGTGTAGGGCAGGATGGGCCACGATGGGATTTGCAGTACCTTCACCCAATTCATTTCCCACAGAACATTGAAGCCCCTACAAATCACAGACAAGTCCCAAACTTGGCACACAGAGTACCCATGACCCAATCTACATCCTGCTCCAGTTTTGAGTGGGATGGACCACGGATGATAGGACTTGAAGTACCTTCACTCACTTTCTGAGACCACTGCGACCCTCATCCAATTACCAAAAAAGAACAAACTAGGCACACAGAGCCACCATGACCCACTTTACATCCTGGTGCAGCTTGGAGGAGGGCAGACCATGCATGATGGAACTTGAAGTACCTTCACTCACTTCCCAAAACCGCTGCAAACCTAATCCAATGACTGATCAAGACCAAACCTGACACACAGAGCCCTCATGACCCACTCGACATCCTGGTGCCGTTTGAAGGAGGATGGACCATGGATGATGGGACTTGAAGTACCTTCACTAACTTCCTGAGACCACTGCAAGCCACGTAAACATCTCATAAGGACCACCCTTGGCACACAATGACTTTCTCAAATAACCCGGGCAGGGCCGGGTCCCTAAGCTAGTATATAATAAAGCAGAATGTATGCATGTTTGTATGTTTGTGGGTTTGTATGTGGCAGCATTCCGATTGGCTCCCGGCCTCTTCATTCTGACAACATGATTGGTTGCCAGTGAGTGAGCATTTGCATAACGCCTCTATTGGCCAGCCAACACAAACATTTCGACCCTCTAAACTGGAAGAGGAGGATAAGGCAAATGCCTGAGGCAGTCGCCAACACGAACATTCCAATGCTCTAAAGTGGCAGAGGGGGTAAGGAAAAGGCCTGAGGCAGTCAGACATGGTGGGAGTTTAAGGCCAAAACACTTTGTGACCCCTTTGCGTCCCCAAAAAATGAGAGAACAAGACCAAACTTGGCAGACAGAACCCTCAAGACCCCCACATCCTGGTGCAGTTTGAGGAGGATGGACCATGGATGACGGGACTTGCAGTAATTTAACTCACTTGCTTAGAGCACTGTGACCCACACCATAGAAGGATCAGGACCACACTTGACACACAGATGCCCACTGGCCCACTTTACAACCTGGTGCAGTTTAGGGCAGGATGGGCTACAAATGATGGGATTTGCAGTACCTTCACCCGATTCATTTCCCACAGAACATTGAAGCCCCTACAAATCACAGACCAGTCCCAAACTTGGCACACAGAGTACCCATGACCCACTCCACATCCTGCTGCAGTTTTGAGTGGGATGGACCACGGATGATGGTGAGTACCTTCACTCACTTTCTGAGACTACTGCGACCCTCATCCAATTACCAAAAAAGAACAAACTAGGCACACAGAGCCACCATGACCCACTTTACATCCTGGTGTAGCTTGGAGGAGGGCAGACCATGCATGATGAGACTTGAAGTATCTTCACTCACTTCCCAAAACTGCTGCAAACCTAATCCAATGACTGATCAAGACCAAACCTGATACACAGAGCCCTCATGATCCACTCTACATCCTGGTGCCATTTGAAGAAGGATGGACAATGGATGATGGGACTTGAAGTACCTTCACTCACCTTCTGAGACCGCTGCGACCCTCATCCAATGAATGATCAAGACCAAACGTGGCACACAGAGCCCACATGACCCCCTCTACATCCTGGTTCTGTTGGGAGGGGGATGGACCATGGCCGATAGGACTTGCAGTACCTTCACTAACTTCCTGAGACCACTGCAAGCCATGTAAACATCTCATAAGGACCACCCTTGGCACACAATGCCTTTCTCAAATAATCCGGGCAGGGCCGGGTCCCCAAGCTAGTACTTAATAAAAATAAGACAACCCCTGAAAATAAGCCATAGTGTGTCTTGTTGAGGAGAAATAAACATAAGACAGTGTCTTATTTTCATGGAAACATGGTATTAAGAATACCATCACTTTCCCACCTTTCTGTTGACGCCCCTTTGTTGTGGGGGAGAGGCTTGCGTACCCTAATGAAGTAATAGACACCAGTAGGGCCTCCCATGCCAGTCAGGTCACAACTGAAGGGTCTGACAAAGAGCGTTAAAGGCAGGATGGGCTCTCTAGCCTTTTGGCAACCATTCTAGGAGAAGAAAAACTCTGATTTCAAACCCGGGCAGATGGTGCTCGTTTAACCCTGTTAGGTCAACCATCTAAGAGAAGGAAACTCGAACCAAACCTACGACCTGAGGACCTCGCTGCCACCGTCCTAAGCTTGCTAGGCCTCGACAGACGAACCTTTGGTTTAAAGGGTGAGGCCAGTTCTGTGCACGCTTTGCTCCACCAGAAAAATCCATTGCACAGGCTCAAAGGACACATTCAACCTCCGAATGTAGAAAGCATAGGATGAGTCCTTCCTGAATCTTTGTTTGTGAAGAAAAGCCAAGAAGAAGACTTACCTAACATATTTAAGAAGTATTCATGTCACCACTGCCATCACATTTTATTATTTATTTATTTATCCCACTTTTCTCCCAGAAATGGGACATAGCTGGGCTTGCTTTCATATTGCATTTATAGTGCTATGATTTCACGTTAACTGCCAAAGTTATATCCTAAGGAATCCTGGAATGTGAAGTTTAAGAAGAGTTATTGAGAATTTTCAGCCAGAGAGTTCTAATGCCTCACCAAACTATTCTCAGATTACATGATGTAAGTATGCATGAGTTATTTCTGGTTAACAGTGATTTCCCAAAGAATTTAAATAAATAATACACGAAAAGGGATAAAACTTTTTGTATTGTGTGTGTAATACTACAAGCATATGCTGTTTCTCACTCTGGGCTAGAGCCAGTGTATCAAAAACAGAATGATAAGCTTGAGAGACAAAAACAACGAACTGGCACAATAGATCAGTAGTTCAGAACCTTTTTCTGACCAGGGACCACTCGTCCAGAGACCATTCTCCAACATTTGTAACAAAAGGGTTATGACTCAATGTTTGGTCAACTTTAGATTCGGTTTGGTTATTTGGGGTGCTGATTCAGAAAATTTAATTGGACAGACCACATCAGCTCTAGTTTCTGATACAGAACATATGCCATCCAGTAGTCGCCATCTGCTCACCCACAGAAAACCATATTTAATCATCTAGAGCTGATGTGATAGTAGTAACCTTTCATGGGTAGTCAGCCTCTCCCCTCCCAACATCCACGTTGCCTCGGCACTATAAGAGGGTTTCACGAGAACAGTCGCTCTCATTGCCGCGGAATTTCGAGGCACTGATGTAGTAATGGTGAGGCTGCAGACCACAGGTTGGGAACCACTGCAATAAATCCAAGAGATTGTATGCTTAGTAGTATGACATTAATGGGATTCTGGCTGATGCAATCAGGTGGTGATGCAATCCCTCACCAAAAGCTCCTAAATAAGCTCTTCAGCCATGGAATCAGAGGACAGGTCTTGTCCTGGATTGGAACCTGGCTAAACTGTAGGAAACAAAGGGTGGTAATAAATGGACATTTCTCTGGGTGGAAAGAGGTGAGAAGTGGCGTACCCCAAGGTTCAGTTTTGGGTCCGTTACTTTTTAATTTATTCATTAATGACCTGGATGTAGGAGTAAATTCTGAGGTAGCAAAGTTTGCAGACGACACTAAATTGTTCAGGGTAGTTAAAAATGAAACTGATTGTAAAGAGCTCCAGAAAGATCTCTCGAAATTGAGTGAATGGGCAACAAAGTGGCAAATGCATTTTAACCTAAACAAGTGTAAAGTCATGCACATCGGGGCAAAGAACCCCAACTACACCTACCAATTGATGGGGTCAAAGCTTTCCGAGACAAACCAGGAAAGGGATCTTGGGGTCTTGGTGGACAGCTCAATGAAGATGTCAACCCAGTGCGCAGCAGCAGTAAAAAAAGCAAATTCTATGCTTGGCATGATCAGGAAGGGAATCGAAAATAGGTCGTCAAATGTTGTATTGCCTCTCTACAAATCTATGGTGAGGCCACATCTGGAGTACTGTGTACAATTCTGGTCACTGCACCTCAAGAAGGATATAACGGAACTGGAAAAGGTACAGAAAAGGGCAACAAGAATGATCCAAGGGATGGAGCAGCTCCCTTATGAAATCAGGTTGCAATGCCTTGGTCTTTTCAGCCTTGAAAGACGGCGTTTAAGAGGTGACTTGATCAAAGTGTATAAAATCATGCATGGGATAGAAAGGGTGAATAGAGAAAAAATATTTTCTTTGTCACACAACACTAGGACTAGGGGGCACTCCCTAAAGCTCCAAGGTAGGAAAGTTAGGACTAATAAAGGGAAATATTTCTTCACCCAGAGGGTCATTGGGTTATGGAACTCACTTCCAGAGGAGGTTGTGACAGCGGTCAGCCTGGACAGCTTCAAGGCAGGATTAGACAGATTCATGGATACCAAGGGAATCAGTAGCTACTGAAATGGACATCCAAGTGCCACCTCTGTGTTGATGGAGGCAGGCAGGATTTACCCGGGTACTGGTTGTGGGGGATCGGGAGCAGGTGAGGGTTTTGCCCTCCTTTCTGCTAGAGATCCCTGTGTACAACTAGTGGGCCACTGTGTGACACAGAATGCTGGACTAGATGGGCTGAGGCCCGATTCAGCATGGCTCTTCTTATGTTCTTATGTTCTAATCTGATGAAAGACAGCTAAGAACTAGTAATCACCAAGTGTTACATGACAGAAGAGAGACATTTTTCCCTGATTGCAGGAGGACCGTATGAAATTAGTCACTTTACCTGCATTTCAGTTCATAATGAATTATTTTCAGTATTAGCACAGGCTAATAATGTTGATTCCCAACATCACACCAGCTGCCATTAACTTGTTCTTTTAAAAGGCAGAAAGATGTTTGGTACCTTGTAGAACTAAGACAGAAAGCAGAGCATATCTTACCTCAGAAAGATACACAGTGGCTGTGGGATTCTCTCTCCTTCCCTTTTCTTTAGTTGCTACTTTAAGTAACACCCTGCAGCAATGGAGCAGCATTCCTGAGCAGAATAGCTCATGGGAACAACACTAAAAGCCCTTTCACACTAGACAATTAGAGCACCATGATTCCATTTTAACTGCCATCACACTGTCCTATGGATTCCTAGAATTTGTAATTTGGCAATGAACTAGAACCTTTTGGCTGATAATTGTTTTTGCGTATGCCTTCAAGTCACTTGCCAATGTATGTCATAGAACTTTCTTAGACAAGAAACACTCAGGCCCCACTTACACTGCCCTATAAAATACAGATTATCTGCTTTGAACTGTCTTATGTGGCAGTGTAGCTGCCTTGAGTCCGCACAGGTAGAAAAGTGGAGTATAAATAAAGTTAATTATCATCATGATCCAGTTCAACACAGATAATGTGGACTATCTGCTTTAATAATCTGGATTATATGACAGTGTAGAAGCTGCTTCAGAGGTGTTTTGCCAGTTCTTTCCTCTGAGCTTCCCAAATCAGATGGGATCTGATGCATTTAGGAGATTCACCATTCCACAAACTGCAGATCCCAAGATTTTCGGCTAAGGAACCAGTTTGAAACTGCATTGAATGGTCAGTCTAGATAGTAGGCATGAGAAAAAAGTTATGAAAACGAAAAGAAATCGGAAGGGATTCGTATGTATGGGACTTTCAAGTTTATATGCATCGCAGGGCCAATCCCAGAAGTGGACTTTCTTTTCTGCACCCCTGGGCCCAAATTTTCGTTAGATTAGTAACTATTTCGGATGCCCACCCAACAGGAAAATTTCCCCCTCCAAAATAGCTTTGCAGACATAACTCACAGTCAAATCGGGGCCTTTCCATGCTTGGAGCCTAATTAGAGTGAAAGGCCTCCTCCAGGAAGTGAAAAAGAAGCCGGAAACGATAGAGAGATCCAGATCGGGACTCCTAGAGGGGCTGGAGGACTGACGAAAAAAGCTATTTAAACACCCAGGAAGGGGGTTTAGATAGAAGGACAGAGTAGAAGGACATAAGAACTGCTGAGAGAAGGGCAGCAGTAGTGAAAAGAGCACAGAGAGGAGAAGGAAGAGTTCAGAATCAAGAAAAGCCATAGAGTACGGAGGTCCTAGACTGCTATGGTAAAACTGAATGGGAAAAAGCTGGAGTGAGGAGAACTCTACAGATTAGCAAGGCCTGCACCAGAGGTGGGCATTGGCAACTATTTTATTTAATAATATTAATAATAATATATTAATGCATTATATGTCCCTGCAAAGAAACCCTGTCCTTTTATAATATTAATAATAATATATTAATGCATTATATGTCCCTGCAAAGAAACCCTGTCCTTTAATAATATTAATAATAATATTAATAATAATAATATATAATGCATTATATCTCCCTGCAAGGAAACCAAGGGAAATGTTGCCCCTTGATTTGCCAGTGCTTAAAACAGTGTCAGTCCTGTTTCCCTGCTTTGCCTACTTTAGAACTACTAACGAATTTCGTTAGTAATTACGTTACATTTTAGAAATTTTTGGATTTTTTTTGTAAGTCTTTCTATTACTAATAAACCCCCCCCCCCCCCCATTAGATTTTCGATTCCCTATTTTTGGGTTCTAAACCATGCCTGCTAGATAGGGCTCCTAACAACACACGGAAAAAGGATGACACTGCTGGTTAATTTAGACCAGCTTTACTTTATGTACAACAGAGGTATTCCAGCTGTATCATCCTATGTTCCACCACTTCTATTGAATACATGTTAGCATCTGTGTGCCCCCCATTCTTTTAAGTTGTCCACTATCTGCCTCCTCTGCCTATTGTCACCTGATTCAGTATAGGATTTTGGAATTCTTTCCCCTTTTTCATCTTATTTCAGTTGGAAGGCTTTCCTCTTCCAGTATAGGATAATTGAGTTCTACTATGAAACAAAAGACAAGCAAGCTAGTGTCATTTAAACACTAACTGGTTTGTTTAGCATAAGCTTTTGTGGGACGCATCTGATATAATAAATTGCAGTCCAAAAAAGTCTGTGCCAACATATGCTTCTTGGTTGTTACGATGACACCACATTCTTTGCTGAAAGGCAATTGTTTGCAAATGTTGTAACCACTACAATATCCCACAGCCTCTAGGCCCAGCAACACTGGATTCTTAACAAATTCTCTCCTACTCTCTTCTTCCCACCTGCCTCTAGACTATATACAGTCTTACCACATCTATGTATGCAACAGGGGTGGTGTAGGACTGGACCATAGTGATATAGTTCCCATAGCCCTGTGTGGTTGGAAACATGAAACTGATCTGGGTCTATGTCATGAGGGTTGAATCTGTTTATGATCTGGCTCACTATGGTTACTCTTTGGACAAGTTGTCTGACTTTTTTTTCAGAATGGCTTTCCAAATCCAGACAACAAGCTCCACATCTGCAGAAAAGCACACAGACATCGTGAAATCCAAATGAAATTGCTTCATGTAAAGATCTAGCTATGGAACAGAGGGTTGATTTGTTGGATGTGGACATTTCCTTTAATATTTGTGCATGCACATGCACGCACATGCACGCACACACAAACACACTTTGCTTGGCATGCTCTGTGCAAATTGACTTCTTTTAAAACCTGTTCTCAGTAGCTTACAAAAGCAGAATTTGAGTGGTTATTTATTTTGGAAGGACAAGTTTCTTTTGTCAGAACGACATATTGTTGCTGTGAAACTGGAATGCTGTTGCAAATGAAAAACAGTTGACTGTTATGATAAGCCCTATAAAAAGCTGCCACCAAGGTTTGGAAGCACATCCTCAGGAAATCTTGAATCCTGATCTTTTCAAGAGCCTGAGAAAAAGAAAGGTGGCAATTTAGAGTCTTTGCTTTGATTTCCTAAACACTTTTTTGCATCCTGCCACAGAGACTTTCCCACTGAATGAATTAAGGCAGAGATGGCTAACCAATGCCTGTAAACTAAATCCAACTCTTGAAGTGATTCTATGTGCTTTGCATCAAAAAGAAGCCATAATTCTGTGGTTTGTTGTTATGTGCCTTCAAGTTGTTTCTGATGTATAGTGACCTTAAGGTGAACCTATCATGGGATTTTCTTGGCAAGATTTATTCGGAGGGGGTTTGGCACAGCTTTCTTCTGAGCCAGAGATTCTGCGACATGCCCAAGGTCATTGGTGTGTTTCCATGGCCAAGCAGAGATTCAAACTTGGTTTCCAGAATCCGAATCAAACACCCAAACCATTCCACTAGTTTGAAGGCATCCTCATCTAAAACAACAAGTGGTAGATTATGGGAATTACTTCTGCTTATGACTTGGAAATGCTGCTATTCAAAGAAGATAAGATAGAGTTAAGTAGAGAAACAGTCTTACTTGATCTAAGGCAGCATCCTATGTGCCCATGGATGGCCATTCCAAATTTGTGGCATTTGTTTGTCAGGTATGTCAATTTACCATACTTCCTCTATTGAGCTGAAGACATGAAAAATGTTCTATTCTCTTCATTTTAGCATTACTACAGCCCTGTGAGTTCGGGCGGGTTGAGCAAATGACTGGTTCTAGGTCATCCAATGAATTCCACGGCTCAGTGAGAACAGGAACCTAGGTCTCCAAAATCCCAGTGCTATGTGTGCTTAAAGTTTGCCCAAAGCTTTACTCAAAAGGAAAGCAAATGCGGTTTCAAGCTGAAAGAAGTATACATATTCCATACATTAATGTTATGTTGTTTGGGGATTTTGCATGCTCTAGTTATGTATGCTCCATAACTCTAAATTTTTTGGCAAATAGTAACATATTTATTACAAAGTTTAACACATGGCAGGAGGAAGGGCCTGTTTGTTGTTTGTTTATGGTGTTTCTATAATTCTCAATAGCTGAAGTTATCTTAACAGTGTCAAAATAAAGCTAAGATCATAAAATGCACCAGTGCATTGAACATGATTGAAAATCTAATGCAAATTAAATCAGCCACAGAATGAAGTCACAGAGAAATCTTAACAGCAGATGGTAGACACTGCAAGGATATGAAAACACATTTTAAGACAGAAAGAATAAAAACCATAGGAGAATTTAAAAGGTTTAGTTATGAAAAAAACCCCACAGTATTGGCTCAATAAAATCATCTTCTGCTTGGAGACAAAATGATTCCAGCAATTTACAGAAGTCACTCATTCCTAACTTATATAAAGTACAGGATAATGTTTAAACCACTCAGAGAACAAAAGAAAAAACAGCAAATTACTGATTTTCTCATTTCTAACATAAGACAGCAATAATGATAAATGCAGGTTGAGTGTCCCTTATCCAGAATACTTGGTACCAGAAGGCTTGCCAACTCTATAATATTTGTAAAGGAAAAGGGTTTATTTGAATTGATTACAGACTGTCTCTTAGTTCCCAAATTGGGATGTTACTTGCTACTTCTGAAGCATGAACCAAATTGAGCTGAGTAAACTGCTTGAAATTCAAGTGTAATGGCAGTTGTTGGAGAGCAGGCATGGGCAAAATTCAGCCCCCAGGTGTTTGAACTCCAACTCCCACAATTCCTAACAGCTGGTTTTGTGTAGGGCCAAAATTTCCTCATGTCTGTTGTAGAGCCTTCAATACAGGGATAGCCCTAACATGAGCTTCCCCAGGCAGATGCTGAGATTTTTCAGATTTTTTTATTTTGGAATAGTTGCATATACTATACAGTGAGAAATCCTGGAGAGGGGATGTAAGTATAAACACAAGTTCATTTATGTTTCATATATACCTTATACATATAGCCTGAAGGTAATTGTATACATCATATGGTTTGTGCATGAAAAAACATTTCTGTATATTCAGCCTTCAGAAAGCAATGGCATCACTGTCTCAGCCATCTATGTGGATGATTTTGGAGTATTTTGAATTTCAAAATTCCAGAGAAAGGATCCTCAACCTGTAAAAATCTGTACATAGGATGTGACTATCATAAAATACACTGAAGTCTAAAAACGTTTACCTTTTGTTTGTCTGTATTTTGAGTTTAAAGACTTCTTTGGTGTCCCGTCCCCCCCACTTTATCCTATCAAATGCTTTCCTTTTTGTATGATGTCTTTTAGATTGTGAACCTACAGTCAGATAATCTCTTATTACTGATCTTTGTAAGCCACTATGGGAAGCTATTTGGAAAAACAAAAAGATGGAGGAAAAGCATTCAATAATAAACAGCATTTCACCTAGTAAGTCTTTTCTTGAAATACAATAGGGCTTGTTCATACAGAACAAAAGAGTGTGTACTTACTTAATAATGCTAAATATCACAAACGGTAGCATTTTCTTTCTGGCTGGCTACTTTGAACTTGAAGAGGCACCAGTCAAGTAACTGTTTTCTCTTGAGATCATCTTGGTTCTGTTTGCATTATTATAAATTAACAAAGGTGTTCAGGGGTGGCCTAAATCTGCATCCTTGTCTTTTAAATATATATATAATTAAATCATGATTCTGGTTGATGTATTAGGGATGGACTTCTGAAACTATGCACAAAGAATGTGGGTGTTGGTTCAGTGTCTGTCTGCAGGAATTTTTTAATATTAAATGAGTGACTGCTTAAAACATTCATCCTAGCTGATGTCTTCTTGTCTGAAGGTACACTCTCACAAGAGCCAGCATACTGTAGCAGTTTGAGCACTTGCCGATTCCAGAGACCAAGATTTGAACCCCACTTGACATTATGGAAGCCCAAGTTGCACTATTTCCATTTCAGAGGAAGGCAATAGCAAACCCTCTTTGTGTTGTCAAAGGCTTTCATGGCCGGAATCACTGGGTTGCTGTGAGTTTTCCAGGTTGTATGGCCATGTTCCAGAAGCATTCTCTCCTGACATTTCACCTACATCTATGGCAGGCATCCTCAGAGACTGTGAGGTCTGTTGGAAACTAGGCAAGTGAGGTTGAATGTCCACGGTGGAAGAAAGAACTCTTGTCTGCTTGAGGCAGATGTGAATGTTGCAATTGAACACTTTGATTAGCATTTAATGGCCTTGCAGCTTCAAAACTTGTCTAATTGCTGCCTGGGGGCATAGTTTGTTGGGTGGTGAAAAATTGCAAGTCACTTCTGGTGCGAGAGAATTGGCCATCTGCAAGGATGTTGCCCAGGGGATGTCCGGATGTGTTACCAACCTGTGGGAGGCTTCTCTCATGTCCCCGGATGAGAAATTGGAGCTGACAGATGGGAGCTCACCTGACTCCCCTGATTCAAACCGCCAACCTTTCGGTCAGTAGTCCTGCGAGCACAAGAGTTTAACCCATTGTGCCTCCGATGAAAAGGGCTGGCACCTTAGCCCCAACAACTGCTTCTCCTCTCAAGTTCCAACTCCCCCCTTCCTTTTGAACACAACCGGTAAGTACATCCCCTTCCTTAAAGTATCCCCATCTGTTGAATCAAACCAATCATTCAAAGGGTTACACTCAGATACATTGTTCTTTATTCCATTTCTGTTCCTATCTGTTTTTTAAATGATGACCAGAGAGGAAGGGGATGCAAAAAAGAGTTTGATTAATGGAAGATAGGCAAAACTTCAAGGGCAATTACATCTGTAAGGCATTTCTTCTTTCTCCATCTTACCTTAATAGCTTAATTTGACCACCACAAAGAAGTTAAAGTCATGAAGTATCCATAGCAGATTGGTTTTATGCCAAGAACAGTATCATCGGTTTGGAGTAAGGAAAATATTTTTCCAATGCCTGGAGATTCTTCTTATCCTCACTTCCCATCCCATACTGTCTGTTCTAGCTTGACATATTTCAAGCACAATATCATGCTATTTATTCGCTATTCAAAATATAGAGTGGAAATCTACATTCTGCTTGTGGCATCCTGCAACTTTGTTTGTGTAGTCATTTGTGTGTGTGTGTGTGTGCGCGTGCGCACGCTGGTGGAATAGGATTGATTCTCCAGCATCTGAGCCTGGCTTAGTAAGATTTTGTTGGACTACATACTCGAGCAACATTTTCCAGAATTGTCATGTAGTCAAGTGCTGGGATTGCAGCCCAGCAAAGTCTGGATGGCTACATGATTCCCTGGTTTAGATGCTGCCTTTGTAAGCTACTGACAACAACCAATCACGAATCAAATCCACATGAGTAGCAGCCAGCACCAAGCAAAGTAATCAAGTCACTCAGAATAGGACAGACTGATTTCCGTGGCTGAGTGACTTGATTACTTTGCTTGGTGCCAGCTGCTACTCATGTGGATTTGATTCGTGATTGGTTATTGTTGTTGTCTAAAGCCTTTGACTGTGTGGATCATAATAAATTTTAGCAAGTTCTTGGTGGTATGGGCATACCAAATCACCTTGTCTTTCTCCTGAGGAATCTATATAATGACCAAGTAGCAACAATAAGAACTGACAATGGAACAACAGACTGGTTCAAGATTGGGAAAGGCATATGGCAGGATTGTATACTCTCGCCCAACCTATTCAACTTGTATGCAGAACACATCATGTGATGTGCAGAGCTTGACGAATGCAAGGCTGGGGTTAAAATTCCTGGAAGAAACATTTACAATCTTAGATATGCAGATGATACCACTTTGATGGCCAAAAGCGAGGAGAAGCTGAGGAGCCTTCTAACCAAGAAGAAAGTGTAAAAGCTGGGTTGCACTTAAACATCAAAAAACCCAGATTCTGGCAAATGGACTGATTGATAACTGGCAAATAGAGAAAGAAAACATGGAGGCAGTGACAGACTTTGTATTTTTAGGTGCAAAGATTACTGCAGATGCAGAATGTAGCCAGGAAATCAGTAGACACTTACTTCTTAGGAGAAGAGCAATGTCCAATCTCGATAAAATAGTGAAAAGTAGAGACATCACATTGGCAATGAAGATCCACATAGTCAAAGCAATGGTATTCCCCATCATAACCTATGGATGTGAGAGCTGGACCACAGGGAAGGCTGAGCAAGATAGATGCTTTTGAACTATGGTGTTGGAGGAAAATTCTGAGAGTGCTTTGGACCACAAGAAGATCCAACCAGGCCATACTTCAGGCCTGACTGTTCATTGGAGGGAAGGATAGTAGAGGCAAAGATGAAGTACTTTGGCCACATCATGAGAAGACAGGAAAACTTAGAGAAGACAATGATGCTCATGAAAATGGAAGGAAAAAGGAAGAGAGGGGCAGACCAAGGGCAAGATGGATGGATGGTATCCTTAAAGTGACTGGCTTGACTCTGAAGGAGCTGGGGGTGGTGATGGCCGACAGGGAACTCTGGTGTGGGCTAATCCATGAGGTCACAAAGAGTCAGAAGCAACTGAATGAATAAACAACAACAATTGAAAGTAATTGCTTGAATGAATACTGACTCCTACTCACTTCTGTGGAGTTTGGACAGAGTAATTTCTTGTGTTATTGTTTTATTTTTCCTTGGTCTTATAACTGCGGCACAAAGTTCAATGAGGAGGGTCTCTTCCTCAGTGGGCAACTCACAAGAGACCCGGCCTCATGAAAGAATCTGTCCTGCATTGACCCATGCCTCCACTGCCACAGGGGCAAGAGACCCAATGCAGATGGAAATCTGCTAATTCAACATCTGGGAGAACTGGTGACAGGGGAACATTTGAAGGAAGGAGAAATAAATAGCTAGGTTTATTTTCTCTCTCCTACAAAAATAAAATCCATTTTTTGTGTTACTAAAAAAAGAAAGGAAAAAAGCGAGGGAGGTATCTGGCCTTCCATTAAGAAGAAATTGAAATACATAACTATATAGAAAACTCTTCTGGTTTCTAGGGAAACTCCCTCCCCTCCTCCTTTGGAGTTCCTGAAGGTTATGTAACATCTGAACTTGTTCCTTCCCAATTCATGGTCACTCTCAGGTCTCCTGTAGTGAAGCCAGCACAACAGAAAAAAGTTCCATCAGGAAAGTTTAACTCAGCGGCAGAGCGGGAGCCTGCGGAGGACAGGCATTTCTCTTGCTAGCCTTCTCCAGGAGCTCTTGGAAAGCCGTCAGGCTCAGAGTTGGTTGGGGAATGCTACAAGCCTTACAAAGTCAGCATTCTCTTGCCAGCCTTCCTTTTTGGAGTTGGATTTGAGTAGCAGGATTCAGCATTTTTCAGTTTGGAAAAAGAGAGAAAGAGAGAGAGAAAGAGAAGGCACTGGTGGAAAATGGATATTTTAGGAAAATTTTCTCAAGTGAACCTGCAGAAGCAGATGGATTTTGAGCTATTTAAGGAAAGACAATTTATTTTTAAACCTGCCCTGGCTAAGTACAGCCAAATTGAGTGTCCTCACCACAGAAAAGGGAATCTCCTAGTTGAAATGAAGGAATGCGTGGGCAGAGCTTTCCACCTGGACAGTCCAAAATCTCCATTCACTATGGGAAACATGTTAGTTTATAAGACCCCCTGTTCTTGATCATTGCCAGTAGTTGCTATACTAGTCCTAAATTTTCCTTTCTGATCGGTATCACTCTATCGCTGGCCAATACCACACCTGCCACCACTCACACAGGTTATGTATCCCACCTGCTCACTACCCTTTATCTTATAGAAATGCCACTTTTTATCTTGGTCCTTAATAGCAACTTCTCATACATCTCAGAAGGGATCAAATAGGATACACATTGCCTGTTTCTTCCTGTTTGAATTATTTTCTCATATCAATGAAACATTTAAGTTTCAAAACCTTTTACTGTTTTTGCAATGTTCAAAGGTAATTCAACAGTTTAGTGCACACAATGTTCTTATCAATGTAAAATATCTTAAAATCTCAGCCTAAATATGGAGCCACCATTGGCACAGTAAGTTAAACACTTGTGCCGGCGGGACTGAAGACCGACAGCTCATAGGTTCGAATCTGAGGATAGTGCAGATGAGCTCCCTCTGTCAGCTCCAGCTCCCATGCGGGGACACGAGAGAAGCCTCCCACAAGGATGGTAAAACATCAAAACATCCAGGCATCCACTGGGTAATATCCTTGCAGACAGCTAATTCTCTCACACCAGAAGTGACTTGCAGTTTCTCAAGTCACTCCTGACACACACGCACGCACGCACGCACACACACACACACACACACACACACACAAAGCCTAAATATAATTGTTGTGTATTTCAATTTGAGGGAGGAGGGCAAAATTTATTTTTGACTATTTAAAAAATAACCCCAGAAAACAGTAAACTTTCTATTTCTTTTTAGTATAATATTGGAACAAACTATTTATTTTTTAAAAGTGTAACCTTAGAGTTCAAACAAGTAATACCCAATCACTTGAGTGAGCATATGTGCCTTCAAGTCACCTTACAATGACTCTATGAATTTCATTGGGGTTTCTTAGGCAAGAAATATTTAGAGGTGGTTTTGCCAGTCCCTTTCTCCGAAATATATCCTACAGCACCAAGTATTCATAGGTGGTCTCCCTGTTTCCATCCTAAATATCTTGGTGTCACCTTAGATGGAACACTAACATTTAGGAAGCATTGTATGAACACCAAGCACAAAGAAGCTGCATGCAATAACATCCTGCAGAAACGTATTGGCCGTGCATGGGGTGCAAACCCAAAATTAATTTTAAAAATCAGCCCTGGCTTTGTCTTACTCAACTGCAGAGTATGCCTGCCTTCACAAGCCTGGCCATGCGAAGCAAGTGAACATAGCATTGAAAGAAACATGCAGAATAATTAAATCTACACCTGTTGATAAACTCTACAAGCTAGCTGGCATTGACCGCCCCGCCCCCTGATGTGTGATGGGAAGTTGCAGCTAACTGTGAGAGAAATAAGTTTGAACACTGTGAAAGCCATCCTCTGCATAGCTATCAGCCTCCTCCCAGTAGACTCAAATCAAGGAAAAGCTTCATGAGAACCACCACTTTTCTTAACATTCCCCCAGCAACAGCAACAGCATCCCTCTGGGCAGGTAAATCAGGAAATCCCAATTGGATGGTCTCCCACGAGGGCCTCCTTCCAGGGGCAAACCAAGCATGGGCAACTTGGAAGTCCCTAAACAGACTCAGAAGTGGAGGTGGCAGATCAAGAGACAACCTGGCAAAATGGCACTGCCTAGAGAAGAATCTTCCACCTTGTGTGACTATGGAGCAGAACAAACAACTCCTTATCTGTATGCTTGTCCACAATGCCCTGCCTCATGTACAGAGGAAGAATTGTTTAAAGCTATAAACAATGCAATCAAAAAATATTTAACTGCTTGTGCTTTTTCTATTATCAGTTTTATACTTATTTATGCAATACTTTTGATACAAGATAGATAGATAGATGGTCTCCAAAATAAGATCAGATTTGGTGCCTTTGTAGGGGTGGCACATAGCTTCCTTGTCAGTAGAGCAGAGAATTCTAAATTTTAACCTGAATTTGAAAGGAGCTGTTTTATTGAGCTGAACCAATTTGCTGAATAGAGTTCAGCAATTTGGACAGCTCCATTCAAATTAAAGCCTAGAGCAGTTTCGCTGTTCCACATGGATGCATGTGTGTGTGTGCAGGAGAAAAATGGAGAGAGAAACAGAGAGGTGACCACTGTGTGAGAGAAGAAGGGAATGGGAAAGGAGTCTATTCCACTATCCCCTCTTCCAGATGGCCATGCTTTACCAAAGACATTGCAAGACAACTATATGTGGGGTCACTTTTATATTTCAACTGCCCAGTTGTAGTCAGTGAAATAGTACTCCACTGGGTGACCTTGGGTGAATCACACACATTCAGCCACAGAAAATCCTATGATAGGATCACCTAAGGGTGACCATACATCAGAAATGGCTTCAGGTCATACAACAACAATCATCTCCATTTTCATAGAAATTCATTTCAGAACTTCCTGGGAAAAGCATTTTTACGAGGGATTGTTCACACATGTCCAAATTGCCTTTGAAGTATTTCTCTCTTAATAGTGTCACATGCAGCAGGTTCTTCTATGTTTCAAGCCACATCCCAATAAATGTGCAGAATTTCCAGCTGTGACTACCCAAAGAGCCTATATTGTGGTAGATTGCTTTTCATGCAGCATTGTGATTTGGCTGATATGCTATTTCCATCCATGTGTGCGAAGTGATCCTCCTCTCATTAAAATCAATAGGTTTGATCATATATTTAAATATGCCTGTCTCACTCATCTCAATGAAATTGAGATTGTACTACACTTCCATTTGTCTACATCAATTTCTTGCTCACCTTCCCCGTCTTTATTTCTAACTGGGCTACCTCATGGGAAAAATAAAAACAACAATATATTCAATATAGATGAAGGAATGCTAACAGGTATCCTGGAAGCCTCATGTAAATGTCCTTATTTTAAAATGTTCTCTCTAATGCATTTTTTATCTGCTGTTTATGATGTGTTGATATTTTGATAACTGTCTTGGAGGAGAGTAACAGCAGAGAGGTAGTAAATATATTTTTGAAAGAAAAGAAGAGAAATCTAGTGATTTCATGACCGAAAGTTAAACCCAAGACTTAAAAATTCCTTAACTTTTGGCTAGATTGCACCCATTGTTTCTAGAGTCACCTGTTGACTGATTTATTTCTACACAGCTAAATTCAAAACAATGGTCTTTTCAACTGCGAGTGACTTAGACTGGTAAGATCTAAAATCAGGCTATATGATGTAAACCAACTTTTGCTAGAATGTGCATTCAGTTTTGCTGCTGCAGTCACATAATTCACAAATGTCACAAATTCAAGATAAATTCAGTTTTACTTTTAAGGAGGTCAGTACACTTAAGTAGGAGCATGGGGCCAACTTGCCTTTCACAGCAAAATGTTTTCTATATCCAAAATTGAGTCCCCTTATGGGAAGAAGGGCGGGATAGAATATAAATGTATAAATAATAAATAAGTAATAAATTAGGCATGCAAAACCTCTTTAGGAAAAACAGTCTTTTCAGTATCCTATTAAGTAACCTATTGAGCCGTCTTTGCCACTATTTTTTCACAATTTTTCTTGATGTTCTGTACCTTCATGGAGCCTCAAGTGGCACAATGGGTTAAACTCCTGTGCCGGTAGGACTGAAGACTGACAGGTCGGAGGTTCGAATCTGGGAAGAGCATGGATGAGCTCCCTCTGTCAGCTCCAGCTCCCCATGCAGGGACATGCGAGAAGCCTCCCACAAGGATGGTAAAACATCAAAACATCCAAGTATCCCCTTGGCAACATCTTTGCAGACTGCCAATTCTCTCACACCAGAAAATACTTGCAGTTTCTCAAGTCATTCCTGACATGAAAAAATAATGTTGAGCAATAAAATTGTTTGTTGTTAAGAAATTCCTTATGTTCAACACACACCCATAAGAAACATTCTTAAACTCAAATTCTATTTTATGGCACTTTTGTTGTTGTAGTAGTAGTAGTAGTAGCAGCAGCAGCAGTTATGTGATGTGCTCAGGGTAACCCAATGGGTTTCATAGCCAAGCAGGGATTTAATCTCAGGTCTTTAGAGCAGTGTTTCTCAAACTGTGCTCCTCCCGATGTTTTGGACTTCAGCTCCCACAATTCCTAACAGCTGGTAAGCTGGCTAGGATTTCTGAGAGCTGAAGTCCAAAACACCTGGAGGAGCACAGTTTGAGAAACACTGCTCTAGAGTCAGAGTCCAACACTCAAACTACTACGCCACTTTTTTCCTTGTCCTAAAACCCATCCATGACATTTTAGATCATCTTAAATAAAAGTGTCACTCTATTCCAGGGGTGGGCAATTACTGGCCCTTCAGGTATTTTGGACTTCAACTCCCAGAAATCCTAGCCAGTTTACCAGCTCTTAGGATTTCTGGGAGTTGAAGTCCAAAACACCCGGGAGGCCTGTAATTGCCCACCCCTGCTGTATTCCAACTTGAGATAACCTTTTTAAAAGTGGCTGGGAATAAATTCCTTTACTTCTTTTACTTTATTCTATGATTAACATTTAATTATGCAGAAGAAATATATGAAGATGTTTACAACATGTAAAGAGATAACAAAGTGATCCATTTTATGCATTCTTTATGAAGCAGTTGGAAAAGCTTGGAGAATATGACTAACAGTTTAGGAGAGGGTCGAAACCCGCTCCCAGTTTTGGAAAAGAATGTTTCTTTCTCTCCTTTTCATCATCTTTGTTCACAACATTCCAGGTCTCCCTTTTCCACCTCAATTTCACACATGCTGAATGCTTTGTGCAGCTTTTTGAGAGTTCAGCAGAGGCTATGTTACATAACTCGGCTCCACTGAGCATCCGGACATTTCCACTTAACCATGTCCAAAAATGACACCACTGAGGAGGGGGCAGCATGTTTCCCCTGCCTCACTCCTAGTTGCTACCACACAAACCCCACCGCAACAAAACCCAGAAGCACAAACTCCAAAAATGCGATTTGGCCAGTGAGCAGAGGACAGACGGAAAGGTCTTGTTTGGTGCCAGCCAGTCAGCAAGCCAGCAGTTTGTGCAGCTGGAATCCAAGTTCCTCTGCAAAAGAACATGACTCATCCTCTGCTCCTTCCCACGACCACCCTTGACCCTGACAGCCATTTGCAGGCTGAATGACAGCTTTGGTGGTGCTTAAAGACACCTGATCCCATCTGATCTTGGAAGCTAAGTAGGATCAGTCCTGGTTAGGACTTGAATGGGCGATCACCAATAAATACTACATGCTGTAGGCTATATTTCAGAGGAAGGAAATGGAAATAAACATCTCTGGGTGTTCCTTGCCTAAGAAAACCCTATAAAATTCATGAGGTTACCATAAGTCAACGGACGACTTGAAGGCATATACACACAGACACTGCGTTTCTATCCTATGCTTCCTACAAGGAATGAGTGTGATGTGCTCTTGCAACAGCCCTATGAAATAAGTTAGATTGGGTGGTCCAAAACCATCCAGGGAACCTGAAAGCAGAGCTGAGATTTTTGCACCAGAGCCATCCCACTCATCTCATTAAACTGCTGCTTTGAGGGGTGCAGGATCCTTACAAAAGTGGGAAAACTGCAAAGAAAACATAGCTGGTTTTAGCTGAGATAGCACCTCTAGGTCCTCCAGTGCAAGCACCAATATTCACCAATATCCAACAAAAGTTGTCCATAGAGTTGCACTGGAGAACCTGGAGATTCCAGAGAACGCATTTTAATCAAATCACAAATAAGCAATTCTGCAAAAACAGAATCTGCAAATCTGGAGTGCCAAGTGTACATTATGTTCATTATATGCTTTGATAATCTCTGCAGAATATCAATTCAAGGCAGCTACTGCAAATCCATTTGATTAATGCAAGCAATTTCCTCTTAACCTTATATTAATGGTTGTGAAATGGCCATGATCATAATTTATGCTCCCCAGAAGAAGACCCTTAAGAAATTGGAAAGGGGATGACTCAACATATGTATTCACAATCAGATGAAAAACCCCATTAATATGTGTAAAGGTAAAGGTTTCCCCTTGACATTAAATCTAGTTGTGTCTGACTCTGGGTGTGTGTGCGCTAATCTCAATTTCTAAACCAAAGAGCCGGTGTTGTCCATAGACACCTCCAAGGTCATGTGGCCGGCATGACTGATGGAGCACCATTGCCTTCTTATGGAGCAGTACCTATTGATATACTCACATTTGCATGTTTTCAACTGCTAGGTTGACAGAAGCTGGGGCTAACAGTAGGAGCTCACCCCCACTCCCCAGAGTCAATTAATATTAAAATTAATATGTGTATTTCATTTAAATATTTTTAAAGTTATTATGATTCTACATATACATTAGCAATTCCTTTGACTTATATTAAATCCTTGGGAGACATGTTGCTGCTATGTGTCTCCAAGTCATTTTTGGCTTATAGTGAGCCTAAGGTGAATTTATGGGGTTTTCTTGGCAGCTTGTGTTCAGAGGGGGGTTGCCTCTGGCTCCCTCTGTGACTGAGAGAGTGTGGCATGTCTGTGCTCACCCAGTGACAATAACGAAGTGGGAATTCGAACCCTACTCTCCAGAATCATATTCCAATGCTCAAATAGCACCATGTTGGGTCCATTTGGAATGCATGCCTAAACCTGATTTTGTGTGGCTAATTCTTGGTGCTAACTTGAGTACAGAATTCACGCTAAATCAAGTAATAAAAAGGTAGAACTGTCTAGCATTATTCTCCATGATCACAAGCAGCTACCAGAAAATACCCACTGTTTGACCCATTTCCCAATGGAAATGCCAAGAATCGAGCCTGAAAGATTCTGCATGCAAATCACAAGTTCTGTCAGCAAACTGTTATTCCTTTCCACAAAATATACCCCTAAACTACCTGTTACACACACTATTTTGAGTGGAATGTGGTGGTCCAAGCCATAAAGATCATGAAGTGGTCTTGAGTATGGTCTCCCAATATCTCTTGGATAATCTGATTTTAATGCTCTAAAACACTTAAAATAAGTGCTTAAAATAATTGTTTGGTTGTTCTTTACTTGTAAATCACCATGTACAATGATGGCGAGAGAGATGTTGATGTCCTCCTGCCCTTAAAAGCATATTCAATAAGGAAGCATTTCCCAAATCTCTATTTCTCCCCTCCTCAGTGTTCATCCCAATAATTATTGCTTCTTCAATACAAAAAAAACTAGTCCACTTGACCACAAGCACTACATTATAACAGAAAGGAAATATAGTGATAGCAGATTGATTACTGGTGGGATCACTAATCAGCAAAAAATGCAGCAGCAAATTTTAAGTCCCACTTAAAATTAGTCAACCAGGGTTTAATTGCCCTGTACATTTAAAACTGTTACCCCGGTGGTCTATGCTCCTGTGAGAACAAATCTCATTGAATGCAGTGGGGCTCCCAGCCAACTTACATGGGATGCCTGCTTAAGATGAGGCCATAGAAGTCAAGACTTTCCAAAAGATCTTGAGTCATAGAGAACAGTACGATATAATGATCAGTGTCAGTCTAGGACTGGAGACTCAAGTCCCCCTTCAACCACAAATATCACCTTATCTCCTCATAAGGCATATCCACAGTGCACACTTCCAGCACTCTATCATTTTAATTGCCATTGCTCCATCCTCTGGAAATGCTTGAATTTGTGGTTGTTGAGTGATAGCTAAGACTTCTGCCTGAATTATGTGCTAGAGTTCTCTAGCAGAGCAGCCTTAAATTTACACTGTAGAATTGATGCAGTTTGGCACCTATCTCTACCATGATTCCATGATATGGAATCATGGTATCATGGGAGTTTTAAATTTTATCAAAGTCGTTGGCCTTCTGACATCATGGGAGTTTTAATTTTACAAAGTCGTTGGCCTTCTCTGACATAGAGCGCTGGTGCCTCATCAAACTACAGATCCCAAGATCCAATAGAATAAGCCATGGCACTTATAGAGGTATGATACTGTTACAACTGAGATACCCAGAGTCTTGCAATCTTGAATTCCTTGGTGATAATGGGGGATAGAAAGATCATTGTGTTTGTGGCTTATTTGATCTAACCCTTTAACATGCCACACATAACTTGATATAGGCAGTGATGACAATGATACAAATGGTTCAGGCCCAGCCTACTTGAGGGACTGCATCTCCTCCTACCAGCCCACATGAGCCCTGGTCCTTCATCAGGAGAGGTCCTTCTCTTGGTCCCTCTGCCATCACAAGTATGGTTGGTGGGAATTAGAGGGGGGCCTTCTCAGTGGTGACCCCGCAGCTTTGGAACTCTCTTCCCAAAGAGTTGAGATCAGCCCCCTCGCTACTGGCCTTTCATGCACAGGTCAAAACCTTCTGTGGAAGAAGGCCTTTTCCGATAACCCATAATAGGAAATGATCAGGCTGCGACAGGTAAGGCATATCAATGAAGGCTATTTTGAACCTGACAGAGTATACACAGCCTAAATAAGCAGAGCTTTGGGATAATTGACATCATTTTTATGGATGACCTCTGTGGCCTGAGGCGTTGCTGCCGCTTGTTCACCACCTCGAGTTGCCTTCGGGCTGATTTTAAATGGAAATAAGCAGTTGCATTTATTAACTTTGTTGTGTATACTTTGTGTGATTGTGTTATTTGTTTATCAATTTTATTCTGCTTATGTGTCAAGTAATTTCTGTTTTTTTAATAATTGTTCACCGGTTTGAGTCCCACCCATGAGAGAAAAGCAGCATAAAAAAATAAATAAATAAATAAAATGATAATGACACAAATAATGTGATAAATGCCATGACTGCTGTCTTTAGCTGGATACATTCCAGGCTAAGGGAAGCAGCATAGTCTAGTTTGGACATCAAATAACAACTGTTGTAATTCAGCCAATGATTGTGCCTAATGTCAATCAGGAAGTGGATGGTGGGATTTCTGGGCCTGCTGAGCCTGCGAGCCAGCATGAGATTTTAAGTCCTGAAATTGAGCATTCTGTGTCCCCTGCACTTAGTGAAGATGAAGGTCACATTCCAGAGAGGGGCCCAGGGAAGTGAGTTCAGAGGATGAACTGCCAGGTGGAGAGCTTAATGAGCTACTAGATAGGAGACTTAGTTTTCGCTAACTGAGCTGCTTCACAGCCTCAGTGGAGATCACAGTGCTTGTTAGAGGAAAAGCCGTTATCAGTTTGCCAGGGTAAACAGCATGATTTTATGGTTTTATTAGAAACCAAAGGGATTTTTTTCAACAGTCTAGTCAACACTGGAGTTTGAAGCAACATCTCATGTCAAGTCCTAGTCAAGCCTGGTAAGGGAATTCTAGTTTCATGTCTCCAGTGGTTCCATACTTCCAAGTCTAAAGGATTGTTCCTGAATTTGTCTAGTGGATTTTATGCTGCCTTGTGTATCCTGATTCGATTTCATTCCTGGTTTTTTAATATATATATATACAAGTCTTGTACCTTGGATTTTGTGGACTATTTCTTACATTTAGACTTAGATGTTTTTACTATTTTTGCTGAACTGCTTTTTATATATTCTCTAATAAACTGCTTTGCTGATTTACATTGGACGAGAGTGTGGTGGTTACGTACAGAGGTCCTTCCTGCTCTGGAATACAACAACTCTGGAGACTGTGATTCATGTCAATCCTGAAAACCCACTGGGTGACCTTGGGCAAGTGGCATCCTTTTAGATGCAGAGAAGGGAAATGGCAAACCTCTCCTGAACACACCTTGCCAAGAAAAAACCATGACTGGTTTGCTTGATGGTCATCATGGGTCAGAAAAGACTTGAAGGCACAGAAAGACAAGATGTTTTACATGGAGGGGAAATAAGTGCTCCATTTGTGTTGGAGAAAGGTAAGTTTTGAAAGCTTTCTCTGCAACTGAAGCCTAAAAAGAAAGGGAGGGAGAGAGGGAGAAAATATGACTCTGGGGAGCAGGTTCTGAATCCCTGCTCAGACATGAAAACCCAGTGGGGAACTTTGGCCAAGTGGCACTCTCTTGGTCTCAAGTAAAGGCAGTGACTAACCCAGGCATGGGCAAACTTCTGCCTTCCAAGTGTTTTGGGACTTCAATTCCCACAATTCTTAACAGCCTCAGGCCCTTTCCTTTCCCCCCTCAGCCACTTCAGCTGAGGAAAGGACCTGAGGCTGTTAGGAATTGTGGGAGTTGAAGTCCCAAAACACTTGGAGGGCAGAAGTTTGCCCATGCCTGGGGGCTAACCTGCCTTGAACCAAGCCAGCTTAGAAAACCCATTGGGAAACGACCTGAAGGCACGGGAGAACAAGAAGGTTCAGGCCATCCCTGGAAATTGAGGTGCTTGTGTGGAAAGGTAAGGTTTGCTGTGGTAGGCAAGAAGGAAAAGAAAAGAAGGGGAGGAAAGGAAAGGAAAGGAAGAGAAGGGAAGGGTAGGGAATGAAGAAAGGAAGGAAGGAAGGAGAAAGGAAGGGAAAGGGAGGGAGGGAGGAGGAAGGGAGGAAAGGAAGGAAGGAGGGAGGAAAGGAAGGCAGGAAGGAAGGAAGGAGGAAAGGAAGGAAGGAAGGAAGAAGGAAGAAGGGAAGAAGGAAAGGAAGGAAGAAGGAAAGGAAGGAAGAAGGAAAGGAAGGAAGGAGGAAGGAAAGGAAGGAAGGAAGGAAAGGAAATGAAGGAAACAAAAAAAAAGAAAGAAAAAGAAAGAAAGAAAACAATTTCTGCCCCTGGTGTGTTCTCTCCTCGCCTTCCCCTCTTTAGCGCTGCTCAACAATCGGGCGCTTGTGTTGCAGAGGGGAGAGAGAAATTGAGAAATGGAGGGAGAGAGGGAGAGGCGGGGGGGGGGGGAGCCGCAGGGCCGCCTTTTGGCTCCGTGGCGGGCGACGTCATGGATTCCTGAGTGTGGAAGTTTGCAGGAAAGCCCTCCGTTGAGGCGATGGAGCCGGTCCAAGGGTTTCCATGGCGCCGGGCATAAACAGGAGGAAACAGTGAGGGAATCCCGTTATTTTACAGCATTCAACGACTATAAACACTCCGCGCCGGGAAGGAAGTGGCCTTTCCCTCTCGGGGAACTCGGAGCGCGGCGGAGCAGAAGGAGACCCACGCGAGAAGGAGACCGCGGGTGGAAGGAAGGAAAGAAGGAAGGAAAGAAAGAAGGAAGGAAGGAAGGGGGCGACGATGCCCGAAAGAAGACTCCTCTGTAGATAGAGACGGAAGGCAGCCTTTCCTCCCCTCTTGACCATAATAGCTCTGTTTATATTTAACCATCTATTATTTTATCAATATATATATACATAGTCAAATGCAGAGAGAAACCGCGTGCCGGCTGGTCCACTATCACCACATCATGAGATCTATGGATCAAGGTAGAGTCTTTGCAATTTATTTTATTCCTTCGCGCGTGTCTTCCTTTGTCGATGTCCCCCCAGCCCACGACTTCCTGATGCCCACCCACCCACCAGCCTGGCACGGGTGCTTTCTTTGCTTTGCCAGGATAATCTACTCTCCCGCCTCGCTCTTTCTCGCTCTCTTCCGCCGCTTTCCTCTCTTGCTTTGGATGCCTCTTTTCCGGCTCCTTGTGCCCGCGATGCCACCCAAGCCATGCCAAACAGAAGCAAGCCCCAGCCTTTTCTGCCCCTTCCCTTCCGAGTCAATAGACTAGGTTTCCCTACCCGACAAGGGCATCCCTGCCTGGGGTTTCCTGAGGCTGTTAAAGGCTCCTCCCTGAACTACAAACCCCAGCATTCTGCAAGGGGCAGAAACCGGATTTTAAGTGGATTCAGTCTCTAGTGTGGATGATGAGGTCCAGGGAGAGTTTTCTCTCACTCGGAGGAGAGGGGTGGCCGAAGAAGAAAGTCGCAAAGCAGGGATTCCCTGGCGCCACTCTTCCTGAGACTTGGTGTGTCTTGTCTATGTGGATGCGTGTACATCTATATGTATATATTTTTAGAATGGGTGATTTCAGATCCTCCTCCTCCTCCTCCTTAGGGTTCCCCTCCTCCTCCCAGCCAGGCGTTGCCCCCAAAGAGTGCCAAGTTCTTGCCTGGCAGCCCCGAGCCCGTCTGCCTTGACTCCCGAAGAACTGCAACTTCTTCGGATGCCTCCTTCTGCACTGTAGGATGAATGCAGTTTGAAGCCACTTGAACTGCCCGTAGCTCGATGCTATGGGATGTCCTGGGAGTTGTAGTTTGGCGAGCTGCCGGGGAGAAGACCTTGGAAAACTACAACCTGCAGGATTCGAGATCACCGAGTCACGGAAATTATAGTGGTCTCAAACCAAATTCTTTCTACCCTCAGATCTAATAGGGAATAAACTCTCCCATTCCATGATAACAGCGGTGCTCATTTCCACGTGTAATAACACGTGTCCAGGCTTATTATTATTATATTATCATTATTACCACCACCCCTGGTCTGATTCGAAGCAGGACCCCCATAGGAGTCCCCATTTAACCCCTTTAGCATGAATGCCCTTTGATGCCAGGGCTCAATGCTATGGAATCCTGGAAGTTGTAGTTTGGCGAGGTGCCAGGGGAAAGACCTTGGAAAACTACAACTCGCAGGATTCGAGATCACTGAGCCACGGAAATTATAGTGGTCTCAAATCTCATTCTTTCTACCTTCAGATCTAATAGGGAATAAATTCTCCCATTCCATGATAAGAGAGGTGCTCATTCCCACGTGTAACACGTGTCCAGGTTTATTATTTCTATTATTTTTAGTATTTTATTATTGTTTATTACTAGTAATATAACCCTTAGTCCAGGGCCGTAGCCAGGCTTTTGATTCGGGGGGGGCTGTGTTTGGTTCGGGGGGGGGGCTGAGACTGGATGGAAGAGGGTCTACCCTAGCAAACCTTTTGTATTGTTATCCCAATAACCTCATTAATGTGGGATATAATGAGCATGGTGATCAGATCATGATATGAATAAACATAACAGTTTAAATAATGTACCAGTAAGGCCTTTTCGCGGACCACCCTGAGAATTTCGGGGGGGGGGGGCTGAAGCCCCCTTAGCCCCCCCTGGCTACATGCCTGCCTTAGTCTGATTCAAAGCAGGACCCCCATAGGAGACCCTATTTAACCCCTTTAGCATGATGCCAGGGCTCAATGCTATGGAATCCTGGCAGTTATAGTTTGGCGAGGTGCCAGGGAGAAGACCTTGGAAAACTACAACTCGCAGGATTCGAGATTATTGAGCCACGGAAATTACAGTGGTCTCAAACTGCATTTTTTCTACTCTCAGGTCTAATAGGGAATAAACCCATTCCATTATAACACGTGTCCAGGCTTCTTCTTCTTCTTCTTCTTCTTCTTCTTATTATTATTATTATTATTATTATCCCTTGGTCTGATTCGAAGCAGGGCGCCAGGAGGAGTCCCTATTTAACCCCTTTAGCATGAATGCCCTTTGATGCCAGAGCTCAATGCTATGAAATCCTGGGATTTATAGTTTTACAAAGGCTTTTCCTCCCAAGAGGGGCTTACCAAACTACAACTCCCGGGATGCCCTAGCAGGGAGGCACGGTACTGTCTAGGGGGATTTATCCTACAGTGAAAACGCACCCCAATACTTCACATGGTGCTGCCCTTTGGCAAGTTGACAAGTTGACAATCCTTTGGAATTGGCAAAGGGTGGTCCAAAAAAAAAGTCTCAGCATCCTGTGTTCGATAGCTAAGACTTCAGTTCACATCCGCGTAGCAAGAATGAATCGAATTACCCCCCCCCCCCCCATCCCGTCAAGAAATAGATACAACAGATCTGCCTTTGGGGTTAGAAAAGGGAGTTATGCCCCCCGTTTTGGTTCTGAGGAGTAAGACTCTAGGGAAAGAGAGGCAGCGACAAAGTTGGCACGGTCTGGGAGAAAGGCAAAGGTTTCCAAGAGGAAAGGAAAGGGGGTTCGTGGTTTGCCTCCCCGGCTTCAGAGAGAGAGAAAAGGGAGAGTTAATGGGATCACAGTGAGGCGGAGTCTGAAAGGATCACGCAGGAAGGAAGAGGAAGGCAGGAGGCGTCCCACGGCGCTGCCCGGCTCTCAGGAGCGACTTGGGAAACTACAAGTCGCTTCTGGTGTGAGAGAACTGGCCGTCTGCAGGGACGTTGCCCAAGGGACGCCGTGATGTTTTACCATCCTGTGGGAGGCTGCTCTCATGTCCCCACATGAGAAGCTGGAGCTGACAGAGGGAGCTCATTCACACTCTCCTCGGATTCAAACCTATGATCTGTCCTCTTCAGTCCCATTTAACCCATTGTGCCACTGGGGGCTCATTAGGTCTTCTGGTGTGGGAGAACTGGCCGTCTGCAGGGATGTTGCCCAGGAGACGCCCTGATGTTTTACCATCCTGTGGGAGGCCACTCTTATGTCCCCACATGAGAAGCTGGAGCTGACAGAGGGAGCTCATCCACTGATTCAAACCTATGATCTGTCCTCTTCATTCCCATTTAACCCACTGCGCCACCAGGGGCTCATTAGGTCTTCTGGTGTGGGAGAACTGTCCGTCTGCAGGGATGTTGCCCAGGGGACGCCGTGATGTTTTACCATCCTGTGGGAGGCTGCTCTCATGTCCCCACATGAGAAGTTGGAGCTGACAGAGGGGAGCTCACCCCGCTCCCCAACTCCAAACCACCAACCTTTCTGTTAGCAGTCCTGCCAGCAGAAGGGTTTAACCCATTGCGCCACCGGGGGCTCCTGGTCCTAAGGTAAATAGTCCCCTACACACTATATGCTGGTGCAACGGGTTAAATTGCTGAGCTGCTGAACTTGTTGAACAAAAATGTTGGTGGCTTGAATCCTGGGAGCGGGGGAAGCTCTGGCTGTTATCCCCATCTTCTGCCAATCTAGCAGTTCGAAAACGTGCATATGTGAGTTGATGAATAGGTACCGCTTCTGCGGGAAGGTAACAGTGCTCCATGCAGTCATGCTGGCCGCATGACCTTGGGGGTGTCTACAAACAACGCCGGATCTTCAGCTTAGAATTGGAGGTGAGCACCACCCTCCAGAGTCAGACACAACTAGGCTTAATATCAAGGGGAAACTGTTACCTTTTTACCCACTATACATAGCAGAGACAGTAACACCTTTGCTTTCAGTGGATCAAAGTACACAAACTTTCGTTCACACATAAAATTATGAGTATTATTACTGTACATATTTATCTTCAGGCTATATGTATACTATGAAACATAACTGAGTGGCATTAAAAGTAGACCCAAGGCTGAAAGGGCACCTAAAGTGTGTTTTGGGATTGATTTAATATGGTGTTGGTAAATGCCTTCAAATCATAATCTGACTCTATGGTGGTCCTAAGGATTAATAGGGTTTTCTTGGCAGAATTTGTCAGGGCCCTTCCACACAGCCCTATATCCCAGAATATCAAGGCAGAAAAATCCTGTAATATCTGCTTTTAGCTGAATTATCTGAGTCCACGCTCAGATAATATGGGATTTGCTGCCTTGATAATCTGGGATATAGGGCTGTGTGGAAGGGACCTCAGAAGATTTTGCCCTTGCTTTCCTCTGGGGCTGAGAAAGTGTGAATTGCTCAAGGCCATCCAGTAGAGATTCAAACCCAAGTCCTAAGAGTCCCAATCCAAACTATTCAACCATGCTAGCTTCTAGGGGCCTTTCCACACAGCCCTATATCCCAGAATATCAAGGCAGCAAATCCCACAATATCTGCTTTGAACTGGGTTATCTGAGTCCACACTGCCATATATCCCAGTTTAAAGCAGATAATGTGGGATTTTATTCAGCTGTGGGGAAGTGGCCTGAATGTATGTTGTTGGATGGAGCAAGTGTGACAAAGTGTGCACGGTGTGGTTTTGTTCCTCCAGTTCCTATTAAACTTCATCATAAGGTCTACATATTGGACAAGGACTTGGGAAAACAAGGGTTCAAATCCCTGCTCAGCCATGGAAACCAAATCTTTGGCAGGTCACACTCTCTCAACCTCAATGGAAGGCAATGGCAAATAGACACAAAGTAGAAAGCTGAACCTGATCCTTCTTAAAACCACAGCTTAGATCAATGTACTTCTAGGGTCCACAACTCCCAGAATTCGCTTGTCTTACCAACTGGAGGGTTCTTGGGAGTTGTTCAAAACGTTTCTCTGAAAACACAAGGCACTATCCACACTGTTCTGACCCTCCAAAGTGCAAAAATTGATTCACCTTTCCAAATATTTATTTATTTATTTATTGGACTTCTTAGCCGCCACTCCCAGGTGGCTCGGGGCAGCTCACAAGTTCAAGAATAACAGGGTACAATGATGCATAAAAGAGTAAAACAATAAAACCGCAACAACAATAAAACACAACAATAAAACATTAAAAGATTGCATTGAACAACAGTATTTGCTCAACCAGTATGTATCTAGACTGATTCAGTTACAAAAGCCTGCCGAAATAGCCAGGTCTTACAGGCTTTCTGGAAAGCCAGGAGGTCGCTTTCCGACCCCCCTTTCCTTCTCAAGAAGAGATCACTTATGGGTGATGTTCACACCAGTACGCACAATGTAGCTGGGGTGGGCAGTGGGTGGATGGGACTGAGTGATTCAAAGGAGACTGACAAGAATGCATCCCTACAGAAATACTATTTAAATAAGGAAAGCTGGTTGCACAATATAATTAATTAATTTTTTTGGAGGGGGGGGGACTACGCTCACTTTTATCCAGAAGCAAGTGTTGAAAGAATGGCTAGACGTGGTCTCACATTTCTGTTATTCTACCAAAGTGCAATTGAGTAATACAAATATGCATCTGAGGAAATAGTCTACAGAACACATGCTACTAACTTCTTTCTTTTTGTTGGTCACTAAGGTACTACAAGATCCTTTTGCTTACAACATAATACTTAGCCTTAATTTGCAGGATCATATCTAGCACCCATGCTTCCTTGTGAGAGGCATGTTATGTACACATGTTGTCGCAAATCCTACAACAGCAATTGTCAGTATGACCCCTGTGTTGCTGTGAGTTTTCTGGGCTGTATGGCCGTGTTCCAGAAGCATTCTCTCCTGATGTTTCACCCACATCTATGGTGGGCATCCTCAGAGATTGTGAGGTTCATTGGAAACTAGGCAAGGGAGGTTTATATACCCGTAGAATGTCCAGGGTGGGAGAAAGAACTCTTATCTGAGGCAAGTGTGAATGTTGCAATTGGCCACCTTGATTAGCATTAAATGGCCTTGCAGCTTCAAAGTCTGGCTGATTGCTGATGGGGGATCCTTTGGTGGGAGGTGCTAGCTGGCCCTGATGTATGTATTTACTGTATTTATATACCGTCTTTCTCACTCAAGGCAGTTTATAACATGCTAATGGCAAAAATGCAATGCCAACATGCCGTACACAAAAAATCATAATAACTGATTACTACATATAACTATGTAAGATCAATTAAGAACCATAAAACTTAAAACCAATTAACTTAAATGTAATTAAAAACCATTACTTCACAACATCTGTGGATGCCTGCCATAGATGCAGGCAAAATGTCAGGAGAGAATGCTTCTAGAACATGGCCATATAGTCCAAAAAACCTACAACAACCCAGTGATTTCGGCCATGAAAGCCTTTGACAATACAAAAAACATTACATTTATTTGTTTGTTTACTTACTTACCTTATTTATATCCTGCCTTTCTCTACCTCAAGGGAGACTCAAGGTGGCTTACATGTAGCACCTACATAGTGACTTAAAACATACAATGTTAAGTTAAAAATATATTGGATTAAAATTAATACATATTAAACATAAAATACATTCCAATGTTAAAACACGCTATCCAGGAATCAGAGTCTAAGGCCATTTGTAATCAATTGCACATCTTCCATATTAAAATTACTGCACCACATTATTTTTCAAAAGCCTGCTCCTGGAGCTGGGTTTTTATTCTCCTTCTGAAGGCCACTCTAAGAGGAGGGAGGGGGCCACTGAGAAGGCCCCAATATTGGGACTAAGAGCAGGGCCTCCCAGAGAATCTCCATGATGGTTCAGTTTCAGACAGGTAAATTGGGCCAGAACCATTTAGGGCTTTATAGGCCAGCACTTTGAATTGTGTTCCTACAGACAGCCAGTGAGAAGACGTAATGGGGGGGTGTACCCCATCCTGGCTGCCTGTAGAGCTTTCAAACAGTCTCCATTGCAGTAATCTATATGGGATGTAACCAGAGCATGGACCACCATAGCCAAGTGGGACTTCCCAAGGTATGGGCACAGCTGGCGCACAAGTTTTAATTGTGCAAAAGCTCCCCATGTTTATGTCTTAAACATAAGACATACATAAAATGTAAACATTCAGACAAGCATAAAAATCATCCTAGTATAAACATTAACATCCCATGATCCAGAAATTGTATACCAAAGCCATGCTGAATTGTCATTGCACATTGCCTTTAGACATCTCAGCCAAAAAGTGCTAATGCCCAGGGATTCTAGGGCAAAGAGCAAAGAGAGCGAAAGTGGTGTCAAACTGCATTCATTCTACAGTGATGCACCCTGTAGGCCAGGCATGGGCAAACTTTGGCCCTCCAGATGTTTTGGACTTCAACTCCTGCCGAAGGCTATTAGAAATTCTGGGAGTTGAAGTACAAAACATCTGGAGAGCCGAAGTTTGCCCATGCCTGCTATAGACTGAAGTCCAACTGGGAGAGATGTCTTTTAAATAATCCCTTCAGCCATTGGTTCGGTAACACTTTAGACCAGCTATTTGTTTTTGCTTATTTGTTCAGTTGCTTCTGACTTTTCATGACCTCATGGACCAGCCCACGCCAGAGCTCCCTGTTGGCCATCAACACCCCCAGCTCCTTCAAGGTCAAGCCAGTCACTTCCAGAATACCATCCATCCATCTTGCCCTTAGTTGGCCCCTCTTCCTTTTTCCTTCCTTTCCCCCCAGCATACTTGTCTTCTCTAGGCTTTCCTTTCTTCTCATGATGTGGCCAAAGTACTTCACCTTTGCCTCTACTATCCTTCCCTCCAATGAGCAGTTGGGCTCTATTTCCTGAAGTATGGCCTGGTTGGATCTCCTTGTGGTCCAAGGCACTCTCAGAACTTTCCTCCAACACCACAGTTCAAAAGCATCTATCTTCCTTCGCTCAACCTTCCCTATGGTCCAGCTCTCACATCCGTAGGTTACTACGGAGAATACCATTGCTTTAACTATGCGGATCTTTGTTGCAAGTGTGATGTCTCTACTCTTCACTATTTTATCGAGATTGGACATTGTTCTCCTCCCAAGAAGTCAGTGTCTTCTGATTTCCTGGCTACAGTCTGTGTCTGCAGTAATCTTTGCACCTAGGAGTCTGTCACTGCCTCAATGTTTTCTCACTCTATTTGCCTGTTATCAATCAGTCTTGTTGCCATAATCTTGGGTTTTTTAATGTTTAACTGCAACCCAGCTTTTGCACTTTCTTCTTGGTTAGAAGGCTCATCAGCTCCTCCTAGCTTCCAGCCATCAAAGTGGTATCATCTGCATATCTAAGGTTGTTAATGTTTCTTCCAGCAATTTTAACCCCAGCCTTGCATTCATCAAACCCCGCACATCGCATGATGTGTTCTGCATACAAGTTGAATAGGTTGGGCGAGAGTGTACAACCCTGCCGGTAGGCCTGTCCCAATCCTGAACCAGTCTGTTGTTCCATGGTCAGTTCTTACTGTTGCTACTTGGCCCTTATACAGATTCCTCAGGAGACAGACAAGGTGGCTTGGTATGCCCATACCACCAAGAACTTGCCACAATTTGTTATGATCCACACAGTCAAAGGCTTTAGAATAGTCAATAAAACAGATTATTTTTTCTGAAATTCCCTGCCTTTCTCCATTATCCAGCGGATATTGGCAATTTGGTCTCTCCTTCCTCTGCTTTTTCTAAAGCCAGCTTGTTCTCCCTCTCTCTCCATGTATTGCTGGACTCTTCCTTGCAGGATCTTGAGCATTACCTTACTGATATGAGGAATAAGTGCCACTGTACGAAAGTTTGAGCATTCTTTAGCATTTCCCTTTTTTTTGGGATGGCCCTTACCTAATAGGCCACCAAGTCGGGTCTTCCATCAGTTAGTGAGCGGCAGACCGCAGCCTTTACTTCCCTGCCTCTCTCTCCGCGGGCGAGTGTCTTCCCAGGGATGGCTAATGGCCAGGGGCTGGCAAAGGGGCCCGGTGTGGCGTGACGTGGCGTGACTCGCAGGGGCGTGCTCTCCCTTTCCCACCAGCCGGGGACAGCCGGGGAGTGACTGGCGGAGTCCCGTCTAGTCACATAGGAGGCTTTTGGCGCTGCGTGGCGACCAAGGAAAGGAGATCAGAGGAGGAGGACGGCAAGCAGGCAGGCAGGCAGCAGCAAGGGTTGGCCTGAGCAAGAGGCCAGCACTCCAGCCACAAGAGGAAATGGGCTCTCACCGCTCACAGTGATCTATCAGTGTGCGTGTGTGTTATGAACAATATAGTATATATATATATAAATGTATATATATATATATATATGTACACACACACACACATATATATCCAATAATATTACTAATAATATTACAATATAATGGTATAGTACAACATAGTACAATATATAATACTGAAATTGTGCTATGCTAATAATATTATATATATATATATATATATATATATATATATATATATATATATCTATATAGTGTGTGTGTGTGTGTGTGTACACACAGGATGCTCCAAAAATTGCCTTAAATAGGAACAATGGGAAAGTGTAACAAAATGTACCTTTATTTACAAAACCTTAATTACATTGGGTTGTTGTGTGTTTTACGGCTGTATGGTGACATTCCAGCAGCATTCTCTTTTGAGTTTCACCTGCATCTATTGCAGGCTTCCTCAGAGGTTGTGAGGTCTGTTGAAAACTAGGAAAATGAGGTTTATATATCTTTGGAATGTCCAGGGTGGGAGAAAGAACTCTTGTCCACTTGAGGCATGTGTGAACGTTTCTATTGGCCAACTTGATTATCATTTAATGGTCTACCAGTTTCAGATGTGACCTCTTACTGCCTGGGGGAATCCTTTCTTGTTTATTAATTATATTTTTACAAAACACTTCCTATACATGCACACACACACACACACATATACTCCGAGTAGACTCTGTAGACTCTGTTCTTAAAACTCTGTTTAGAACAGATTATAGGTACCATCATAAGTGTTGCAGGGTTCTGTCGTGGGCCCAGCCCTGTTCAAAATCTTTATTATTGACTTAGATGAAGGGTTAGAAGGCATGATTGTCAAGTTTGCAGCTGGGACTAAACTGGGAGGGATAGCTAATGCTCCAGAAGACAGGGACGGAATTCAAAACCATTGTAACAGATTAGAGACATGATTAACCAAAACTAACAAAATGAAGTTTAACAGGGACAAATGCAAGATACTCCACTTAGGCAGAAAAAAACAAAATGCAAAAGATACAGAATGGGGGATGTCTGGCTCGAGAGCAATATGTGTGAAAAAGATCTTGGAGTCCTTGTGGACAACAAGTTAAACATGAGCTAACAATATCATGTGGTAGCAAACAAACAAACAAACAAACAATGGAATTTTGGCCTGCATAAATAGGAGTCTAGTGTCTAGATCCAGGGAAGTCATGCTACCTCTCTATTCTGCCTTGGTAAAACCACACCTGGAATATGGGCACCACAATTGAAGGGAGATGTTGACAAGCTGGAATGTGTCCAGAGGAGGGTAGCTAAAATGATCAAGGGACTGGAGAACTAACCCTATGAGGGGTGGCTTAAAGAGCTGGGCAGGTTTAGCCTGAAAAAGAGAAGGCTGAGAAGAGACATGATGAAAGCCATGGATCAATATGTGAGGGGATGTCATAGGAGGAGGGAGCAAGTTTGTTTTTTGCTGCCCTGGAGACTAGTACGCGGAACAATGGCTTCAAACTACAGAAAAGGGGATTCCACCTGAACATTAGGAAGAACTTCCTGATTGTGAGAGCTGTTCAGCAGTGGAACTCTCTGCCCCGGAGAGAGTTTCCATGAAACTAGGTTCTCTTTGGGTCAGTGAAAATACAGTAGGCCTCTTCTACACTGCCATATAATTCAGATTATCTGCCTTGAACTGGATTATATGAGTCCACACTGCCATACAATCCAGTTCAAAGCAGATAATCTGGATTTTATATGGCAGTGTAGAAGGGGTCTCAGTTAATCCATGGAGATTGGTTGATGCCAGGTCAGTTTACTTTCTGGTTTCCTGCTTGTGCTCTCATAGCTTGGAGGGGTGGAGAGATGATTCACACTTGTATTCTATTATTGTCTGTGTGTTTACTCTCATATAATCCCTAGAAATCTGTTAGTATGGCATATCTGTTACAGAATCCCATTTAGCAGACAATGAAGAACTTGATCAGTTGGCACGAATTGTCAGAAAGTTTCTAGGAGCCCAGTTTTACCATTAGCTGTGAGCATATGCTGGATTAACTCAATGAGAGGGAAGAAATTGCTTGCTGCATACCATCTGTCACCAATAAAACCTATAGCAACAATGACAGCAGTGTCTGACACCAAACAAACTTTTGGGAGTCTTGGAACTACACCTAGTTCCAGAATAAAAGTATAGTGAAAGGTGACTACTCTAGATGTCAATTTGAAAACTGATATGGCTGTGCTTGGACTACATCTTTTAGGCGAGGAATGCAAATGGTGTGTCAAACACGCTAGGCAGTTCCACCACATCAAAACTTTCCTGGTAATTTTTGATGTGCCAAGAACAGTTGGACTTAAGTCTTTTAATAAGACCTAAAGAGCCCCCAGTGGCACAATGGGGGGCAGCAGGACTGAAGACCGACAGGTCATAGGTTTGAAACCGGGGAGAGCATGGATGAGCTCTCTCTGTCAGCTCCAGCTCCCCATGTGGGGACATGAGAAAAGCTTCACACAGGATGGTAAAACATCAAAACATCCGGGCGTCCACCTGGGCAACGTCCTTGCAGATGGCCAATTCTCTCACACCAGAAGCGACTTGCAGTATCTCAAGTTGCTTCTGAAATGAAAAAAAACCCCTAAGCACAGCTAACTTTGACCGCTTCTACACTGCTATATAATCCAGATTATCAAAGCAGAGAACCCACATTATCTGTTTTTAACTGTATCATATGAGTCTACACTGCCTTATAATCCAATTCAAAGCAAATCATTTTGATTTTATCTGGCAGTGTAGAAACGGCCTTAGTCCACATCTAGTCATGATAAAACAAGCTTGGTTTTCCCCCCCTCTGGTTCAAAATACTTGGACAAGTGTACATTTTGTTGTTGTTGTTGTTTTTAAAAAGATAGATAAATGTCGAGGAATGATATGTCATAAAGTTTAAACCATCGCAGCAGGATTTACTCCTGAGATGACATCCTTAGAAGAATTGCCTCCCTAAATTCCAGGTACTTGATATCTTTGACTCCCAATTCATTGCCTAAGAAGATTCACATTCAAGGTATAATGGGTGGGAGCTGAACTGAACAAACCCTTTTACCCAAGTAGACTAATTTCATCATCCACCTCTTTAGAGATCAGGCCTGGGATAATAATATCTTTTGAAGCCTTTTCCACTATTTGGCTTAATAGATATATATATTTATTACGATATGTACATTCCATTGGTTTTCAAGGCTGCCTTCAGCATTTTTAATGGGAACATGGAGATTATGAGTAATTTTTCCATTGGCTTTTCCGACCCAAACCACACTGTACTTCAGATTGGGAGAAATATCTCTGACTCAAACTGACCCCAAAACTGACTTTAAAAAATTGACCCGAAATGACATCCTTTTGCAAGGGCTGGGTCTCCCATCTGCTTGCTTTGTTTTGAACAGTGTTCATTTTTAATGGGCCTAGCTCTGAGCAGTAAAACCCAATATGCAGTCAAATAATTCTCACTTTTCCAGCACTTCACATTTATGCAATTTGAATTCAGGCCAGATCAGTGTGTGAATACTTTTCGCTAGAGTCCATCATTCTCTATGCCGTTGTCTCTCAAACAGAAGACAACTGAGGGTGCATCTACACTGTAGAATTAATGTTGTTTGATGTCACTTTAACTGCCATGGCTCGATGATATGGAATCACGGGAGTTGTAGTTTTATAACTTCTCTGCCAAAGAGTGATGGTGCTTCATCATACTACAGATGCCAGGATTTCACTACAGCAAAACATTATCTTTCCATACCTCAAGCTTCTTACAAAATTAACCCAGATCATAATGCCGCACATATAGACAGGAGATGCAAAATGTTTTATAGCACAGTTCCTGCAACGCAGAAGATTTCCAAAGTCAGGCAAGTCGGTCAAAAGACAATGGAAGTCAAAAACTTCAATACTAATACATTATTACTAGCTACAGGAACCGCAGTGGCACAATGGGTTGAACCCTTGTGCCGGCTGAAAAGCTGACCTGAAGACCTGAAGTTTGGTGGTTCAAATCTGCGAGATGGGGTGAGCTCCCATCTATCACCCCCAGCTCCCTATGCTGGGACATGAGAGAAGCTTCCTACAGGATCGTAACGCATCCCGGGCATCCCCTGGGCTACGTCCTTGCAGACGGCCAGTTCTCTCACACCAGAAGCGATGTGCAGTATAGTCTCAATTCGTTTCTGACACGATTAAAAAATACTACTAGTTAGCTACATTATTAACAATATTAATAAATTTTATTGTAGCCTTTAATATAGTTGCCAGGTTTTGTTAATGGATTGCTTTTGATACAACAATATCTACTCACCAGTTATGTGCCATAAATATTTTACTTGATTTTTCTCAGGCAGGTGTTTATCATTTCAAGAAAACTCGAACATTTAGGTTTGCCCAGGTTACGTAAATACCAACATTCTCCACTCGAGGGCATATTTAAACAAAAGAATATTCACAGTCATCAATTACTTTGACTTTATACAGTCACAAAGTAAAGTAAACATCATAATTGGATGTATGATTCAACATTTTTATCAAGGCATCTTCTAAGGACTACAAGGCCTAATTCTAATTACCAATCCCAATCAAAGTAGACCAAGTTATTAGATTCTGGAATGGTCAGCCAACATTTATTGACTAATGACCCTAAAGACACCTGATCTTGGATACTAAGCAGGGCCAGCCTTGGTTAGTATTTGGATGGGAGACCAACAACAACTACTAGGTGATGTATGTTAGCAGTATATTTCACAGAATCATGGAATTATATATTTGGAAGGGACCACAAGGGCTATCCAGTCCAACCACCCATTTGATTAGGGGAAGGGATTGGCAAAAACCACTTCTGATTACTCCTTACCTAAGAAAACCCTATGAAATTCATGGGGTCACTAAATCGACAGCTGACCAATAAATAGCAATACATGTTGGCTGACCATTCCATAATCTAATAACTGGGTCTACTTTGATTGGGATTGGTAATTAGAATTAGGCCTTGGAGTCCTTAGAAAATGACTTGATAAAAATGTTGAATCATCCAATTATGATGTTTACTTTACTTGATTTTTCTCAGGCGACACAAGCAAGTCAACACTTACTGTAAATCTTGCTAATTCTCCTCCCCTTGCGATTAGCCATTGGATTTGTCCAGAGAAAAAGCATTAGATCAGTGGTTCCCAACCTTTGGTCCTCCAGTTGTTTTGGACTTGAATTTCCAGAAATTCCAGCCAGCTTGCCAGCTGTTAGGAATTGTGGGATCTGTTAGGAATCCAAAACACTGGGAGGACACAGGTTGGGAACTACTGCATTAGATAGAATATGGTGTGTTTTTCCTCTATTGGCTGTGGATTATGAGAAACATAGTCCAAGTCATGTGTGGTAGATTGGGAAAGGTTACTCTAAGCCTCATACCATGTAGGAAAAACATATAGTCTTTCAGATGTTGTGAGACTGCAGCTCCCAGTGATCTTGAATGTTAATTATGCCAGATAGGTCTGCTGGAGTTGGCAGTCCAATATCATCTGAAAGGCTTTGTGACTCTCACCTATATAGCTCAACATGCAGCCTCTCAAACAAATGCTCCTAGTGCTTTGCAGCTAATTCTGATTTATTTTTAGTGTACAACAATGGAAGAAAGTCAAAAGCAATTATGACTCATGGACTTTGCAAACAATGAAAGTGCTACTATAGGTGTATACAAAACATAATTATCTCTTAGTTATGGAAAGACTCTCCTATTTAAACAGATATGTTTCCTTTTGGTAACTGGTGCAGGGCTATATCTTCATTTGCAAGCTGATTTCCATGGTATTTTAGATATTCATACAAAAATGTAGATAGTATTGTGGATATTTAAATGTGGATATTTAGGAATTAATGTAAGTACTGTCCTTAAAAATATTTGAATGGCTGCTCTTATTTAACTTGAGCTTTTCAGGAGACACATTTTTGTGTGTCTACAAATGTTTATTAGCTATCGGTTCTATACAGTTGGACCTCCATATTTGTGGGTTTAACTTCTACAGATTGGATTTAAAATAATCTCTCTAATACTCTCTAGGTCCTCCAGTGCATCTTTATGGTCAACTTCAGCCAGAAGTTGGCCATAGAATTATGTAGGGAGACATAGAGTTTCTGAGAGAGAATATTCATCTAGGCATTTTAAGGTCTTCCACTGAGATTTCATGGTCAATTTCTGGCAAAGTTGACCGAAGAGTAACACTGGAGAACCTAGAAGTTCCTAGAGAGGTGGTCTCCTAAGTAAATCAAATAGCATTTTCCCACTTTTGTGTTTACCCTGGGTCCTGAACCTCAGTGAATGTGGAGGGCTGACTGCACTTAGAATAGGAAATCCTTTGAGCTCATTTAGTCCAGAGGATAGCCTCTCCCACAGTGGTGAGTTTGGTTTTGCCAAAGTGGAAACACATTAAAATATGCATACGCATTAAAATAAAAATGATTCATCCTCATACAGACATGGAAAATTTAAGTGGATCTTGTGAAAACGGTCAGCAAAAAAGGCTTATATTGCATCTGCAGCCAAATCTGCTCAGGAGTAAGTGTTATTAAAACCAATGGGACTTGCTCCCATGTAAAGTATGTATAAGGCTGCAAGATGCCATTCCAAGATGTTTGCAATTGTTAATTATATCCAAGTACTTAGCATTTTGCAGAGAAATAAGGTAGGTCTTTTTCACTAAGTGTTTACATTCTAAATGCAAGTAGGGGGAGATTAGTTCAGAGATGTGTGGTTTTAATAAAGAGCAGAGCAATAAACAATGGGAAGCATAATATGAACAAGAGACAACTGGATTAAGAGATTTTGCATGTCTGTTTTGCTGATGAAACACGTATGCTTGTTCACTGTAGCCAAAGACATGCATCTAACCAGTCACGTGACACTGGTTCAGGCGGATGTACTTTGGTCTGTTGTATTTCTATGATGCTGATGTATGAGAAGTCACTTGCAAATCTAATACAATTATTGCTCACTGAGGCTCTGAACTGACGAACGCACAAGAAAGGTGATAAAACACATTCAATTAATAGATGGACTTCTGATGCTCTGAACTTTGCTTGAGACACTGGAAATTGTGCTCAAATAATTCATATTGGTTGGGAAACTATTAGCTCCCAAATTGGTTTCTGAAACAGGTTACTATGACCCAAGAACATAGTCCAAACAGGATGTGACTAAGGCGTGGACTACCATGGCCAAGTCAGATGTCTGAAGGTATGGGCACAGCTTGCACACAAGTTTTAACTGTGCAAAGGTGCTCCTGGTCACCACTGACACCTGTGGTTCCAGGGTCAACACTAAATCCAGGATCATCCCCAGACTGCAGACCTGTGTCATCGGGTGTGTGTGTGTGAGAGAGAGTGACCCAACCAACACATGCACAGTGCTATATTTCATGTAAGGGGCATATACACAAAGATGTGAATAGCAAGTGAAATGGAAAGGACTATAACACTATTAGTTTCGGAGATTTCTAACTTTCAGAAACCTGAAAAATAAGCAGAGGCACCAGAATGAGTCAAAACTTTGGAGGAGTCTCTTGAAAGGTGGAACTTGGCAGTGAAAAGGAAAAGGTGGGATTGTTAAATAGGAATGTGCACATTCCTTTTACCACCTCCACCAAACATTCTTTCAGTCCTCTTAAAGCTCTGATATGTCATTTCATCTTTTCACTGTTCAAAACACATATTTTCATAAGGATTCCTCTTTTCTGAAATTGTCTGTCTTCCTTCCCTGTAGACCCAACCTACAAAGGATTTCTCCTGATTAAAACAAAACAGGTTTATACACTGAAATCTGCCAAATTGTGGCCTCTCTCCTTCAGGTTAATACTTCTTATTTTTGAAAACAATAGGTAAAGCTAAAGATTTCCCCTTGGCATCAAGTCTAGTTGAGTCTGACTCTGAGGGGTGATGCTCATCTCTATTTCTAAGCTGAAGAGCCAGCGTTATCTGTTGATGCCTCCTAGGTCATGGGGTTGGCATGACCGCAAGGAGTGTCATTGCCCTCCCGCTGATCTACTTACATTTGCATGTTTCTGAACTGTTAGGTTGGCAGAAGCTGGGGATAACAACAGGAGCTCAACCTGTCCCACAGATTTGAGCTGCTGACCTTCCTGCCAGCAAGTTCAGCAGACTAGCGGTTTATACCACTGCGCCACTGCCGTCCCTTTTGAAAACAATAATACCGAATTGATGCCCCTTTTTTAGCTCCATAGAGAATGCAATCACAAAACCCACCAGACCATTTCCTAGGATCAGAACTCCTTCTCATCATATAAAGAAAGATAAAAACACCTTTTGTGCCTTCTGCTAGTTGCATGGTAGAATGGAATCTAACAGGTGAAGCTACATTCATGTGGTCAAAATGGCATGAGTTAGTAATAAGGAAGAAAACACAAGCTAAGAGGAGATGCTGCAGCAGTTTGCCTTTGCCTGAGCCTCCTGGGAAGAAGAAGATTTTATTTCCTCCACTCTTCATTCTTTGCTGAGTTAATAGAGTGCAAATTACTTTCCCTCAGTTTGCAGTAAACAGTGGACAAAAGGGAGAAAGTAGGAGAGGAGAGAAAGCAGTGCAGTCTAAAAGAGGCTGAAAAAGAGGGAACACAGTATTATCTGAGACTGTCACTGCCAAATCAGAGCCCCCAGTGGGGTTTTTTTCCATATCAGGAGCGACTGGAGAAACTGCAAGTAGCTTCTAGTGTGAGAGAATTGGCCGTCTGCAAGGATGTTCTCCAGGGATGCCTGGATGTTTTGATATTTTACTATCCTTGTGGGAGGTTTCTCTTATGTCCCTGCATGGGGAGCTGGAGCTAACAGAGGGAACTCAACTGCACTCCAAATTTGAACCTGCGACCCGTTGGTTTTTAGTTCTGCCTGCACAAGTGCAGTGGGTTAAACCCTTGTGCCAGCAGCAGGACTGGAGATTGACAGGTCGGAGGTTCGAATCCAGGGAGAGCATGGATGAACTCTGTCAGCTCCAGCTCCCCAGGTGGGGACATGAAGCCTCCCACAAGGATGGTAGAACATCAAAACATCTGGGCATCCTCTGGGTAACCCCCTTGCAGATGGCCAATTCTCTCACACGGCAGTTTCTCAAGTCACCCCTGACATGGAAAAACACTCCTGCCAAATCAGGACAGTTGGAGTTTATGGAATAATTATCTCTAATTTAATGGGCCTTACATCTAAGTAACAATAATTTAAACTGGGCCAGTAGTCATTAGACACCCGGGAACTCTCCTTTGTGGATATTTTAAGCCTCATGTGAAAGAAGAAGTTAATGGGCAAGCTATAGAATTTCAATACGAATACAGATGCAAGAGAGCTCAGAATGAGCATCCTGTTATCTGGTTCTTTCTCTGTTTAAACAGCTAACAAGTAAACTCAGTGAACCTGCTCTTTGCTAGCAATAGCCAAACATTTACAATATTACTGTATGGAGAACATATCACAGTGTCACTGTTATTGAGGATGTGTTATTGAGGATCTAGATTCCAGGTTATTATTTAATTTTTTGTATTTTAATGACATTGTTCTTTTACATTGGGAGTTGCTTTTGAGTTCCAATTTTGTGGGGGAAAGTGGAATATGAATAAATATAATACAATTTGAGCATCCCATACACAGAATTTCAAAATACTCCAGAATTGTCCGCACAAGTGTTTCAGATAGTGATACCTTTTCTAACTGGTGTTTCAGTGTACCCAGATTTTGATGCACAGAATGATCAAAACATGTGTATAAAATTCTCTTCAGGCTGCTCGTGTAAGGTGAATATGAAACATCAATGAATTTTACGTTTAAACTTGGGTCCCATCTCCAAGAAATCTCATATATTCCAAAATCCAGGGAGGAAAAAGCTGACATACAAAACATTTCTGGTCCCAAGCATTTCGGACAAGGGATATAGTGGGCTCTTGGTATCCACTGAGGGTTGGTTCCATGACCTCCTGCAGATCTGTGGATGCTAAAGTCCCACTATATACTTATGAAATGGTGTCCTGTATATAAAATGGCAAAATCAAGATTAGCTTTTGGATTTAAACAAAATATTTTCCATCTGTGGATGGTACCATCTATTCAGGGTATATAAAAAATGGATGTGGAGAGCTGGCTGTACTCAAATTGTATTACTTACTTACTTAGGCAATCCTTTGTTGTCTGAGAATGATGGCCTTCCAAGTGTAGTGTCTTGGCGGTGGGTGCATAAGTGACTGTAGAGCCCTATTCTTGACCCACATGTTCTTCCACAGTGAGGACATTGGTTTCCAGGTGGAAGGCAGTCCCTGTCAGGGTTGGCTTGACACATCTTTCTTTTGGCATGTTTCTCCCTTTCACCCTCCATTTGTGCCTCTTTGAACTCCACAGCACTGCTGGTCACAGCTGACCTCCAGTTGCAGCGCTCAAGGTCAAGGGCTTCCCAGTTCTTGGTGTGTATGTCACGGTTTTAAAGGTTAGCTTTAAGCTCTTCCTTAAATCTCTTCTCCTGTCCACCAACATTCCGTATTGACTAGTATTAACACACAATCAGCCCCACGGTCACTCTCCTGGGGGGTTCCCACATCTGGAGGCTTTGAACAGCCCGAGGATGCATCTGCACTATAGACTGACAGCAGTTTGGCACCACTTTAACTGCAATTGCTCAATGATCTGGAATGATGGGAGTTGTAGTTTGACAAGGCTTCTTTGCCAAAGAGTGCTAGTGCTTCACCAGACTACAACTCCCAGACACTGAAACATAGCAGTTAAATTGGGGACAAGCAGTATTCATTCTACAGTATGGTGTAGAACAGTATTTCTTAACCTAGGGGTCGGGATCCCTGAGGGGGGTCATGAAGGGGTGTCAGAGGGGTCACCAAAGACCATCAGAAAACACAGTACTTTCTGTTGGTGATGGGAGGTCTGTGTGTGTGTGTGCCAAGTTTGCTTTAATTCCATCATTGGTGGAGTTCAGAATGCTCTTTGACTGTAGGTTAACTATAAGTCCCAGTAACTGCAACTCCCAAATGACAAAATCAACCCACCCCCCTCAACCCCACCAGAATTCAGATTTGGGCATATCATGTATTTGTACCAAATTTGGACAAGTGAATGAAAATATATCCTGCTTATCAGATATGTACATTACGATTCATAGCAGTAGCAAAGTTGCAGTTATGAAGTAGCAACAAAAATAATTTTAGGGTTGGAGGTCACCATAAAAGAAAGAATAGTTGTATTAAGGGGTTGCAGCACTAAGGAGGTTGAGAACTACTGGGCCCAGAGAAACACAGAAATACTGTTCACACCTTTCAGCACACAGAGATGAGAAGATCTAAGGATCACGGGGCACCCGTGGATGTGGATGTGAAGGATGTGGGAGTCACAGGCTCTTCTACACAGCCTTATATCCCAGAATATCAAGGCAGAAAATCCCTCAATATCTGCTGTGAGCTAGGGGCTCTTCCACACAGCCATATAACCCGGAATATCAAGGCAGGAAATTTCACAACATCTGCTTTGAACTGGGTTATCTGAGTCCACAGTGCCAGTTCAAAGCAGATATTGTGGGATTTTCTGCCTTGATATTCTGAGTTATATGGCTGTGTGGAAGGGCCCTGGGGGTTATCTGGATCCACACTCAGAGGGCCTTTCCACACAGCCTTATATCCCAGAACATCAAGGCAGAAAATCTCATAAGATCTGCTTTGAACTGGGTTATCTGAGTCCACACTAGATATTCTGGGATATAGGGTTGTGTGGAAGGGCCTCTAGTCTCCATTGTCACCTTCTCAGTTGCTACAAGTGGCAGGAAACTGGAATCTCTAGACAGGATCATGGTGCAAGACACCTGGCAGAAGTGTGTTTTCTATACTATAGAATAGTCATGGGCAAACTTGGGCCCTCCAGGTGTTTTGGACTTCAACTCCCACCATTCATAATAGGACCCTTCCTTTCCCCCCTCAGCTGCTTAAGGAATGGTGGGAATTTTTATTATTTATTTATTTACAATATTTATATTCCACCCTTCTCACTCCGCAGGGGACTCAGGGCGGATTACAATGTACATATACATGGCAAACATTCAATGCCATAGACAAACAACATATATAGACAGACACTCAAAAGCTATTTAACATTCCAGTTTCTGGCCACCAGGGGAGCTGTCACTTTCTAATTCTTTGCATACTTCCTGGAGATTTTTATGGCCTCATAAATCGGTTAAATTAGCCTCCCCACAAAGTGGTATCTAAATTTCCTACTTGATGGATGCAACTGTCTTTCGGGCTGCAAAAGTCGACAATAAGCTACACAATTTTGCTCGGGCGCTCACTTCGACCCAGGCTGGCTTCGAACTCATGACCTTTAGCTCAGTAGTGATCTTAATGCAGCAGACTCCCAGCCGGCTGCGCCACAGTACCAGAGTTGAAGTCCAAAACACCTGGAGGGCCCGAGTTTGCCCATGCCTGCTATAGAAGATATGCTAGGGGATCATGAGACATGTAGTTTAGCGAGGGTCTAGTACAATATCTCAGCGGGGTTGATCACCAACAATGGTCCACCCTGGCCTTACATCGGGAAGTATGGAGACACACTATCCACTTTCGAGAAGACACGCCGAACGGGTTTCGTAGAGAAACGACAACGCAGGAAGAACTGCAACTTGGAAACAACATCACCCAAGGAGACTTTCTGCTGTGCTTTCTGCAACTGGACTTGCCTATCTCAGATTGGTCTTTTTAGTCATCAACGCGCTTGTAAAAAGCGTGGAATGAGTCCTTCCTAAGAATCTTCGTTTGTGAAGTAATGCAGAGAGAGAGAGTGCAGTGGTTCTCAACCTGTGTTATTCCTCAGGTGTTTTGGCCTACAACTCCCAGAAATCCCAGCCAGTTTACCAGCTGTTAGGATTTCTGGGAGTTGAAGACCAAAACATCTGGGGACCTACAGGTTGAGAACCACTGCAGTAGTATTTTTTTGCCAAGAAGGGCTAGTAAAGACCATGTCCAACTGCAGCTTCATGGGAGTTAGTGATGTCAAACGGCACTGGTTTTACAGGGTAGTCGGTGCTCTCCGAGTTGTGCTCCTGCTCTTTTCCCTCTGGGTGGAAAGTTGCGGGGAAGGGAGGCGTGTGGCTGTGGGCACAGCCGCTGTTGCTGTTATTCTCCCCCCCCCCCCGGCCGCTTGAAACAGCCCCCGCCTCCCCTCCGCAGGTGGCGGCGGCAAGAAGCAGGAAGTTGCTACTGTGCGTTTGTCTAATTGCTCTGTTCTCGCTGGTGTTTGGAGCGCAGCCCGAAGGCGAAAGAGCCCAGCCTGGTTGCACTGGCTTCACCTTTCTCTTCCAGGCGCGCCTTGCAGGTGCATTGAGCCTTGCAGCAGGCGTGAGACACTCCCGGCTTGGGACTTACAAAACGAAGAGGTTAAAGTCTCCGAAGTTTCAGGAAGCTTCTCCCACCACCACCACTACCACCACTACCACCACCACTACCATCACCATCTCCCGCTAATATTTTCACTCGCGCCAAGGTGTGCAGGGCGCAGAGGGCATCAAGGCGCGCCTTTCCGCTCCCTTCTCCTTCCCCACCGGCAAAAGCGGTGCAGAGCATGGCTTCCAGCCCCAACGATTCGGATCCAAACTCCCAGGCGGGGGACTCGGATCCGACTTCTAATCTCAGTCCTCAAGAAGAGCTGGACTTCTCTATTTTGTTCGATTATGACTATGACAACTCTGTAGCAGGTTTGTGGATTTTGCGCCCCTGGGATTGATTCCTCTGTACTGGGTGGAAGGTTTTTTGGGGGGTTTTTTTGGACAGGATCTTCTTGATGCACCTAAAGGCTGTGTGGATGCATTCAAAATGTAGGAATAGGGTTCTCTTTCGCCTGGAGTAGGGATGATGACGATGTATTGAATCACTGTGTATTGTGAGTTTTCGGGGCTGTGTGGCCATGTTCCAGAAGCATTCTCTCCTGACGTTTCACCCACATCTATGGCAGGGCATCCTCAGAGGTTGGGAGGTCTCTTGGAAACTAGGCAAGTGAGGTTTATATACCTGTGGGCAGGGCCGTAGCCAGGATTTTGATTCGACTGAGGGGGGCTGCGACTGGGTGGAAGAGGGTCTACCCTAGCAAACCTTTTGTATTGTTATCCCAATAACCCCATTAATGTGGGATGTAATGAGCATGGTGATCAGATCATGATATGAATAAACATAACAGTTTAAATAATGTACCAGTAAGGCCTTTTCACGGACCACCCTGAGAATTTCGGGGCTGAAGCCCCTTAGCCCCCTGGCTACATGCCTGCCTGTGGGATGTCAGGGTGGGAGAAAGAACTCTTGTCTGTTTGAAGCAAGTGTGAATGTTGCAATTAGCATTTAATGGCCTTGCAGCTTCAAAGCCTGGCTGATTGCTGCCTGGGGATCCTTTCTTGGGAGGAGTTAGCTGGCCCCAATTGATCCGTGTCTGGACATTCCACAGATATCTATGTATTTATTTACTGTATTTATATACCACGTTTTTGACCCCTGGGGGAACTCATAATCTTTGAGTATGCCTGCCATAGATGCAGGCGAAACATCAGGAGAAAGTGCTACTGGAACATGGCCATACAGCCCCGAAAACTCACAACAACCTGATGATGGTGATATTGTTATTGTTATGTTCTGTCAAATTGGATGCCTGATCGATATGAAATGATGGTCCTTTAGCACTTGGCTAGAAAGATTACTGTGCAAAGTAAGAGGCAGGTTGGACTGTACTGTACAGGTTTGCTGTTAGCCCTAAAGAGGCATTGCAATATGAGTTGGGAATCACTTGTGGCTGTGAAAGATTCCATTTCTTCCATCAGACTGGTGCAGGCTGGAAAATATTTGTGTGATGGATCATCAAAAGTTCTTCTAGGTTGAATAGGATGAAGTGAGCATCACAGGAATTTAAGTTGCTTAGAAAAACAAGAGGTGAAATGTATTTATTTATTTGCTGCATTTATATACCGCTTTTCTCACCCCTGGGGGGACTCAGTAAAGGCATCAAGTTAAAGGCAGGACTCAGTGCCAACAGATATACAAACCAAAGCATAATAACTAAAACAGCAGCATACAACCAATTAAACCATTAAAATCATATTTAGCACAGAACATAGATGGCCTCTGAAGGTCCTGAATGTCCTGCACTGAGCAGAAGGGTGGACTAGATAGCCTCTGGGTGTCCCTTTCACAACGAGGCTCTATGTCTCCTTCCTTGCACTTTACTCTTTTCAAGACCCATAATGGAAACCAAGAGATAGCAAGGTAAAGTGGGGAGGATGGTCGAGCTGAAGGTCTTGCACTGAGCAGAAAGGTGGACTATATGGCCTCTGGGTGCCACTTCAACAATGAGGCCTATGTGTTTCCTTCCTTGCACTTTATTTATTTATTTATTTATTGTTTCGATTTACTAAACCGCCCTTACCGAGGCTCAGGGCGGTTTCCAAACATATAAAAACACATCAAGATTTAAAACATCATAAAATACCATAAAACAATCCTAACCAATTACATTCACATAAAATCACATGAATCAGAACAAGGCTGATTCATGATAGAGACAGTAGCAGTACGGCTAGGTGGGAGATTATCAATTCAAGCACTGGTCAGTCACCAAATGCTTGCCTGAACAGCCAGGTCTTACACGACCTACGGAAGGCCATCAGGTCCCGCAGGGCCCGCGTCTCAGCCGGTAGCGCGTTCCACAGGACTGGAGCAGCCACCGAGAACGCTCTCTGCCATGTGCTGGAAAGCCTATAGAGCTTCAAACCTGGGACCTCAAGCATGTTAAGACCCTCTTCAAGATGCATAATGGAAACAAGAGATAGCAAGGCAAAGTGGGAAGGATGGTCGAGCTGAAGGTCCTGCACTGAGCAGAAGGGTGGACAAGATGGCCTCTGGGTGCCTCTTCAACAATGAGGCCTATGTGTTTCCTTCCTTGCGCTTTACTCTCTTAAAGACCCATAATGGACACACCCAGAGATCGCAAGGCAGAATTGGAGGGATGCTTGAGCAGAAGGGTGGGAAATATATTGTGGGTGTTGTAGCAGAGCAAAAGACTGTTCTTTGGCAAGGCACCATTCACTGCTTGAAAAAAATGTCCCAAAGTGCAAGCCTTGATTTTGCCTTTTTATGTATAAGGAACACCGTTTTGCTATGCCATTGAGTATCCACGGATGTTGGTATCCACAGAAGGTTCAAATACCAAACCCTAATAGATTCAGAGAGTTAACTGTATTTACTTAATAAAATGGTACAAGTAAAATATAACCTTTGTTTTAGTATTATAACCTGACAGCAGCCATCCTTTACATGATAGCTATTTGACTTAACAATACAAAGTACAGATCCATTGAATCTGGTATCTGTAGAGATGGTAATAGTGTGGAAGTAATGATTGGATCATGGGTGCCATCTGCTAAATATAGGTTGGTGTTATCATAACAGCTGTCCAATGTACAGGCCTGATTTGGTTCAGTGGACATGACTGCTATTTTGTTAGTCCTGTAAGTTGTTACAGAATATCTGGCTACTATGATATTCTCCTCTTTGGGGATGTCTCGGGCATGTTTTTGTATAGGACAAAAATGCATTAACCCAGTACATATACATTGCTGGTCTCCAGACTTTTCCTTACTGAGCATGCTGCAGATGAAATAGTGTTGAGGTTTAAGGTGTTTTTGGAAGGCTGGAGCTGGTTTTGAATACAGCTGTGGGTCTTTTGAAGTGAATAGCTATCAATTAGTCTGGCTTTATCAGAATGATAATGATATCAGTATTTATTTATATCGCATAATGTGGCCCTGGTGGTGCAGTAGGTTAAACCACTGAGCTGCTGAACTTGCTAGCCGGAAGGTAGGTGATTCTCATCCACGGGATTGGGTGAGCTCCCACTCTTAGCCCCAGCTCCTCACAATATAGCAGTTCAAAAATATGCAAGTGTAAGTAGATCAATAGGTACCACCTTGGCGGGAAGATAGCGGCGCTCCATGCAGCCATGCCAACCACAGGACCTAGGAGGTGTCAGTGGACAACACTGGCTCTTTGATTTCATAATTGAGATGAGCACCATTTCCTAGAGTCAGATTCAGCTAGACTTAATGACAAAGGGAAATTTTTACCTTTACCTTATAGCATCAGTGCATTGATGCTCAAAACCCCAAGGTTCCACATGTGCAATGAATAAAAACATTCAAATGACATGACTAAAGACAAAAACAAATGAAAACTCCTCTTTAAGAATAGTCTTAGAAACCTGAAACAATTAACAACCATTTAAAATATCAAGAGAAGTCAAATTTAAGAAACAAATGCCAAGTAAAATAACAGTCTTCATTGACTGCTAGAAACTCAGAAGAGATAAAACTAGGCCAACCTCTCTTGGGAAGGGATTTCACGTCAAGATGCTGCTATAGAGAAAACCCTACCATGTGTATCTACAAGTATAACATTACAGGGTGGTAAGTCATATAACAGGGCCTCTGCAGAGAAGCCTAGTGTTTGGACAAACATATATCAGTGATGCAAATATTCTGTAGTATACACAGGTTTTTCTTTGGTCTGTACAGTACAACTGCCATACCCAATGTAAGTGCTACTTGAAGCTTCACCTACTCACATCCAACAAAATACGTCTTTTCTATGAATTTTCTATGTCCACAAATAATTCTCTAGCATGCTTCCATTAGACGTTTCAATAGCATCGCATTGCAGGACAGCAAATTCTTAGAGAAGATAGATTCCTAGGAAATTTTCTAGGTCTTCTAGCAGAAGTCATTCATTTCAACAGGGTTTGCTATTATCCATGCTTTCCTATTTCCATAGTAAAAAAAAGTAAAGGTAACGGTTTCTCCTGACATTAAGTAGTCCTGTCCGACTCTGGAGGGTGGTGCTCATCTCCATTTCTAAGCCAAAGAGCCGGTATTGTCCATAGATACCTCCAAGGTCATGTGGCCGGCATGACTGCAAGGAATGACATTACCTTCCCACAGAAGAGGTACCTATTGATCTACTCACATTTGCATGCTTTCAAAGTGCTAGGTTGGCAGAAGCTGGACGCAACAGCGGAAGCTCGTCCTGCTCCCCAGATTCAAACTGACAACCTTTCGGTCAGCAAGGGAACCAGCACCCACAGTTCCATTTATCCACATCTGACAAAATGCATCTTTCCTAGATGTTATCTCGGGTCCTCCTCTATGACGTTCTTGGCTTTGCTATCATCTGCAGTTTTGTGTATCCATGCACAAAGTCCAGGAAAGCATCCTCTACAACTACAGGATGTTATGGAAGCTTAATTATATTTTCATATTAAAACACAACCAAATTTAATGCAAATCTATAGACTGTAGAATCCGTCATTCCCATTAAAAGCATTTTCACCAACAACCAGTCAGTTGCCAAAAGCTCAGCTGAATAAAAAGGCATTATTGTTTTCTTGAGGCAGACTTGCAAAGGAAGGTTTGCTCCTTGAGCCCTGAATCTGTAATTTTGAATATTTTAGAAACATACTGCTTAACATTTTAAATACCGGGAACAATTGTGATAGCTAATGAGACCCGTCTAGGTCATGTTGAACCTAGTATTGGGTCTTCTTGACACATCTACACTTTCATTATGCATGCCTCCCAAAGTAATGGAAATGCAGAAGGTCAGGTGTTCCAAGAAACAGGAATGGATACTCTCATAAGAACACAACAGAGGAATAAAGAATTATAATCCCCACCCCACAACAGTCTGAGAGACTGTGAACTTTAAAAGTTTGAAGGCCCCTGTCCTAATGCCTAACTCAACTCTTCCTAGGCAATATGTGGCTTTAATATTTGGTATGATGACTTGTGATAACATTTTAAAGTGTTTAGTTGTAGCTATGTAGATCTATATGTGTTATGGAAGATTTAAATGCATTTGATGATAATAGAAATTGATGCTATTGTAGAGTGGCTTCAAACTACAGGAAAGGAGATTCCACCTGAACATGAGGAAGAACTTCCTAACTGTGAGAGTTGTTCAGCAGTGGAATTCTCTGCCCTGGAGTGTGGTGGAGGCTCCTTCTTTGGAGGCTTTTAAACAGAGGCTGGGTGGTCGGGGTGTGTGTGTGCTTTGAATGTGATTTTCCTGCTTCTTGGCAAGGGGTTGGACTGGATGGCCCACAAGTTCTCTTCCAACTCTATGATTCTAGAGTGGTATTTATTAAATGACACAGCTAAGGGTAGGTTGTGGCATTATCTTTGCAATGAATAAGAAAATATTTGAAATGTATGCATCACCTCCAGTAAATGTTAAATATTTGCTGTTCTGAGCATAGGGAGGAGAAAATATAACTGTGTTTTGTTGTACTTAAGCTCCAATCCAAATCTTTCTATTATTATTAAGGATGTGCAATGGATTTCAAACATACTGTACTTTTGCTATGAATACTGCAATGATGAGTGAAAGAAAGCAAAAAGCATACTTATGAGTACAGCTGGGCTTCCATATCCATCGATTCTGTATCTACAGATTCAGCCACCAATGGCTTGAAAATATTTCACCATTGTATATAATGGCACTTTATGATTAACAGATGTTGGTATCCACAAGGGTCCTGGAACTAAATACCCAATATTATCTAAAATGTAGTATCCTTACTGTACCATAACCATGCCTAGGAATAAAAGCAACTATAATTGCTAATTTGCATTTTCAATTATAGTCTTAGGGAAGTTGCTATATGTAATATTTTTGCATCATTCATACAAAGATACATAAACAATAAACCTGGTCTAGGGTTAGCTGGCACCTGAAAAATTAAATGTTTATGCTTGATTCCACATATTGTACAATTGGGAGATACCAAAGTTTATTTTCTCACAAAACATCATCGGGTTTCAAATTGAAAAATGTGTTCCTTCAAAGCAAAACCAGGCCTGTGATCTTGAGCTCAATGGGGAGAAAGCCTCGTTGAACTCAATGCCACTTCCTTTAGAGTAGACACACAATAATTTTCTGTCAAGTCCCATTTACTAGCCTGATTCAGTATTTTTGGATGAGAAATAAGATGTTAATTTCTTTTATGTTGCTGAATTTTAGTGAGCATGGAAAGGAATGAATTAGTCACAACATCTCAGCTTAAATTAACTAGCTGGTAGGTTTCTGAGATGCAGTAGAGAAAACATACGTATTTTTCCCCCCAACATTCAACAAATGCAATAAATGTCAACGATTGTATCATCTTTTAAACCAATGTATGACATGGAAGCAAAGGAACTGTTAAGACGCATGGTGCTCTGACAAGATCATGTCAAAATCAAATAAGATTTTTGAAGACATGATAGTTTCCGAAGATGTGATAGTCTATTACACCTTTCCACCTCATTCCACTGAAGCTCCCCATATTCTGGACCAGAGCGTGGCAACTGTGATGAACTAGATGAGGGCCAACAAACTGAGGTTTAATCCAGACAAGACCGAGGTCTTCCTGGTCAGTCGCAAGTCCCATCAGGATATAGGGTGGCAACCTGTGCTCGTCAGGGTTACATTCCCCCTGAGGACACAGGTCCGCAGTCTGGGGATCCTCCTGGACTCAGTGCTGATGCTTGAAGTTCAGTTGCCAGTAGTGGCTGGGAGGGCCTTCACACAGTAAAACTTGTTTGTCAGCTGTGACCACATCTTAAAAACCCTACCTTGGCCATGGTGGTCTACACCTGAGTTACATCCAGAATGGACTACTGCAATGCACTCTATGTGGGGCTGCCTCTGAAGATGGCTTGGAAACTACAGTTAATTCAAAGGTCAGCAGCCAGATTGCTAACTGGGGCTAGTTATACAATGCCCCTATTAAAACAGCTCCACTGGCTTCTAACAAGTTTCTGGACCCAATTCAAAGTGTAGGTTATTATCTAAAAAGCTCTATTGCTTCAGGTCCAATCTACTGCTTCTCCTTCTATGAACTGGTGTGGGCTCTGAGATCTACCAGGGAGGCCCTTCTCTTGGTCCCACCACCATCCCAAGTATGGTTGGTGGGGATGATAGAAAGGGTCTTCTCTGTGGTGGCCCCCTAGCTCTGGAATGAGCTCCATAGAGAGATTACGGTAGGTTAGCCCCCTTTCTCCAAGTTTTTTGTTCTAATCTAAAAACATGGCTTTTAAAACAGGCCTTTGACCTTGAGTACATTTGATGGTTAGACTTGAGGACTTCATGATTGGTTCACTACAGCACTTTGGATTGTTAATTGAAGACAGCTAGTTTTATCCGCAGTTACTGCTGCATTTTATGAATTCTAAAATTTTATTATGTGACATTTTATGTGTGTTCACTGTTGTAAATTTATGTTGTAATTGTTTATATGCTTATGTATTGTTTATTTTATGTGCGGCACCTTAGAGTGCTTTTGTGAGTTGCCCTGAGTCCCTTCAGGGTATAAATAGAGATTATTATTATTAATGCATCTTCAAAATGGAAAAAGACCTAAAGCTCTGGAGTTTTCCAGTACGTTTTAGTGACCAACCTTATTTTAATGAAATTTCTTTTGCCAAACAGAATTTTGGTGTAAGAGCTCTCTCATATATGTTTTTTTCCCCTCCAGGAGATAGCAATTCCATATAAATAAAATTAAAAGTATGTATGGCATTGCTTCTGTGTCCCATGCTACATGGAAATTATGCCCAAGTGGGAGAGTCATAATGTTTAAGGAATATAGGTTGTAAGATGGGAAGAAAATGAGTTATCAAGGCAGATCTGATTAAATCAAAAATCGTGTTAAGTTTACAAATAAGTTTAAGTTAATGGGTAAGAAACTGACATGAGTTGAAAAGTCCTGGGTTCAAATCTGTCCTCTGTCAATAACTCACATTGAAGCCTCCTTTCTCAAGCTTTATATGTCTCTCTGACTGTGGTTTTGTATACTTTGGAGAAAACACTCCAAAAGTACACAAATAGAGCTTACATGGATAAGATTTTAGTAACGGTAGTACTGAACTAACTACAAAGCAAGGCTACTGATTTAACGAACATTTCCAAGTAGAATTTTGCTCTTTGGGTTAGCAGTTGTGCAAAATGTATGTGTGTGTGTGAAATAGGAAGTGAAATTGTTGTGGCATGACAGAAAAGACATTGGACTTTGTGACCTGCACTGAAATCCTTACTTTAGTTACAAAAGCTTATTAAGTGGCCTTTGGCCATTCAGTCTCTAAGGGTGCATCTACACTGTAGAATTAATGCAATTTGACAATACTTTAATCACCATGGCTCAATGCTATGGAATCATGGGAGTTGTAGGCACCAGCTATATTTGACAGAGACAGCTAAATGACAACTTCTAAGATTACATAGCATTCAGTCGTGACAATTCAAGTGCTATCAAACCGCATTGATTCAATAGTGTAGCTATATCTGCAGACTTCAGGATTGTTGTAAATTCAAAATATAGAGAATTATCCATGTTACCCAGAGTTTTCAGGAGGAGAAATGGAATAAAGCTCTTACAAAGTTGATGTATATTGTATGCCACTTCTTGTGAAACATTTTAACCCAGTACTAATGATAAGTAGAACATGAGTGGGAAGGATGGTTCAGATTTTCATTGTACTAAATGCCTGGATACCATGATAATTATTAATGTTGTGCATTTTCAAGATGGAAGCAATTAGTGTAGAAGAGATGACAATGGAACATATAATCTGGGGGACATTCCTTGTCTTTCAAAAGACACCATTATGAGTCTGTAAGTAATCCTTTGTACATCAGCAATTTTAATGTACAAAGATTAAAGCATGTTTACAAAGAGATAGATGTTTTGAAAAGAGCTTCAGTCCACATGTGTAAGTATGTTGGCAATTGTTGAAGATGACTATTTTCTAAATGATGTTAGTCACATCTGAAGCTGGAAAAATTTCTTAGGTTTAAGATGCTGGATGCTGACCAGAAATATAACTCTAAGAGGGGTACAGATTCCAGACTTTCAAATTTCACAGTCTCTGCCTTAAGAAGTCTTCTAAATGGAAGGAGCGGAGCAGAATCAGTTGTGCTTCTTTGCATATAATTTTACAGCTGTTTCACATGTGTATATTGAAGTCTGAAAGAGCACGAAGTTAATTATATGTATGGACCACTACTGGTCTATCACTCTAGCCAGAGGTCTGTATTTTACAGTTAGTCACAACTAGAGTAGAATAATTGATTCTAGGATACACACACACATTATTCATCAACTCATTTGATAGGGCACCCATAGTGGGGACTCTCCAATAGGATTCTGAATAGACTGACTCTCCATATTGTTTATTGGCTCAGCTGCTTTGCTTTCATAGGAAGTCAGTTCACACATTCCAGTGCCAGTCTGACAATACTGAGGCATCAAGATCATGAGAGTGGAAGAAAAAGCACTAAGAAGAAACTATTCATTTAATGCATCATTTGTTTATTTCACTGTTATGGTGATGGGACTGAGGGAAATCCCTCATAGGTTTATACAATACAACCCCCATATTTAGAGGATATGTTCACTGGCTTTGCATGGACATACAAACCTCAGATTGTAGCCAACCTTATTGAAATGAAAGGCTTCCGACCCAAGAATACCCTAGAGTTGCTATACTGCAGGATCTAGAAAAAGGCTAGAGAGGACCTATTTTATCAGATTTGAATATTGAAACTGAATATCAGTCCTGCAAGTTGAAGTGGGGCATACAGTATGAGCTAAGGCAAACTGAATTATATTCAGCATATTAGAGAGAGAGAGAGAATAATTATGTAAGGAGAATGTTGTGTCCCTTTTTCTGTTTTACAGTTTGACTTTCAGATGTATTGAAAACCTCTCTTGGAATGGAGAACTCCCTTGCTGAGCATCTTTGGGCAAAGCACTGCATTTATTTATTTATCATATCAGGAGCGAACCAATGTATTTGAGAAAAAACAAAGTTTAAAAACTTTGAATTCTATTAAATGTCCTTTGAGCAGTAGTTGGCCACTTGGAGTGCCTCTGGTGTTGCTATAAGAAGATCCTCCATTGTGCCTGTGGCAGGGCTCAGGCTGCATTGTAATAAGTGGTCTGTGGTTTGCTCTTCTCCACACTCGCATGTCGTGGACTTCATTTTGTAGCCCCATTTCTTAACATTGTCTCTGCATCTCATGGTGTTCAGTGCCTTCCAATTCACCCAGTTTTCTGTCTGCCCAGGAGGGAGTCTCTCATTTGGTATCAGCTATGGATTGAGGTTCTGGGTTTTAGCTTGCCACTTTGGGACTTTTGCTGAGGTGTTCCTGTGAGTATCTCAGCAGATCCTTGAAACGTATTTCTTGATTTAAGGTGTTGGCATGCTGGCTGATATCCGAACAGGGGCGGGCCAGAGATGTCACTGCCTTGGTCCTTTCATCATTGGCTGCTAGTTCCTGGTGGATGCCAGGTGGTGAAATACCACCTAGAGAGTGTAATTTCTCCAGTGGTGTAGAGTGCAGACAGCCTGTGATAATGTGGCATGTTTCATTAAGAGTCACATCTACTGTTTAGTGTGGTGAGATGTGTTCCACACTGGGCATGTGTACTCAGCAGCAGAGTAGCAAAGCGCAAGGGCAGATATCTTCACTGTATCAGGTTGTGATCCACAGGTTCTGTCAGTCAGCTTTCATATGATATTGTTTCTAGTGCCCACTTTTTGTTTGGTATTCATGAAGTGCTTCTTTTAGGTCAGAGAACAGTCCAGGGTAACTCCCACAGGTATTAAGTAGGCATGGTTTAGAACCCAAAAATAGCGAATCGAAGATCTAATGGGGGGTTGATTAGTAGTAGAAAGACTTACAAAAAATGTTCCAAAAATTTCTAAAATGTAACGTAATTACTAACGAAATTCGTTAGTAGTTCGTATGCCTGCGCATGCGCATTCCAGATGGTTTTGGCCTACAACTCCCAGAAATCCAAACAGCTGGTAAACTGAAGGAGGGAGGGAAGGAGGGAGGGGGTATTCTATTCTTGGAAGCAGCAAAAAAGGAGGAGCCCCCCCTCACTCTTCGCTGCCTCTCTCTCGCCCCGATCCTGAAGGAGTGAGGGCCCAAGTTTGCCCAGGCTGAGGGGAAAAGGAAGAGGCCTGAGGCTGTGAGGAATGGTGAAAGTTGAAGTCCAAAACACCTGGAGGGCTGAAGTTGGCCCATCATGAAGCCTCTTCAAGCCTTGATGCACTTTAGATCCTGGCAGAGGAGGAGGAGCAGACGGGGCCCTCCCTGCCCTTACTCCCTGCCAGGATCTAAAGCGCATTCACTTCCCCCTCCTTTCCTTGCCAATAAATCGGAGTATTGCCAAGGAAAGGAGGGGAAGGAGGAGGCGATTCGCTTCCCCCCCTTTCCTTGACAATACTCCGGTTTATTGGCAAGGAAAGGAGAGGAGGCATTCAGTTCCCCCTCCTTTTCCTGCCAATAAATCGGAGTATTGGCAAGGAAAGGGAGGGGAATACTCCGGTTTAGGCAGGAAAGGTGATTCGCTCCCCCTCCTCCTTGCCAATACTCCGGTTTATTGGCAGGAAAGGAGGGGAAGGAGGAGGCGGTCGCTCCCCCCTCCTTTCCTTGCCAATACTCCGGGGAGGGAGGGCGGCGAGAGAGGAGGAAGATGCCCCGCGCCCCTCGCTGTCTCTCTCTAGCTTTGATCCATGGACCCATGGATGGGGCACGCGAGTGCCAGCGCGGGGCGCGGGGGGGAACCTCCTCCACTCTCGCCGCCCTGCCATAGGCGGGAGAGGAGGAGGAGGCCCTTGCTCGCTGATTGGCTAAAGGAAAGAAGGTGGTTTTATGGTACCACCTGGTCTCCATTAGCCAATCAGAAACCACGTCGAGTAAGGGCAAAGAAGCAATCCGACGTCCTTACGACACTTATGCACCAGATACAAAAATGGTGCTGCCAAGTGTCGTAAAGAAAGGGTACTTCCGGGATCGCGGCGATGCGTATAAACTAGAAAGTCCCATTACATACGAATCCCTTCCGATTTCATTTAATTTTCATAACTTTTTTCTCATGCCTAGCATTAAGGTGTGGGGCAATGCTCCAGTGGGATTCCTTTCCAGATAATCCTCAGAGCTCGAAATGCTTGTCTGTTCCTAAGATGCAAAGCACATGTCAGTATCTTAGATGGGTTATAAATCGGCTGGTTTTGCCTGAAATAGTAAGAGCATCTAAAGCACTGCATTGTGTACAAGCTATTGTACAGATCAAAATAACCTACAAATTGGCAGGTCTAGGAGGCAGTGGTATTCAGGACATGCACTGAAGATGGAATTCCCAAAAAAGTTGAGGAAGGACATTTTCCCCTAGAAATTGCATGCCTGCCTTCTATTGCATGATCACTTTGCATTTTCAGATGCTAGGAACAAACAATGGTTTCATATGCTGTTTGTCAGTAACCAGTGTGTCTACTGCTCGAAGCCGAATGCTGGGCTAGCTGAATGCTTTATCTGACCATACAGGTCAATTCTTATGGTCATATATCCCTTATTATTAAGAAAATGCCACTGTCATCCTATGGATTTGAATGACAGATTCAGGAAAGACAAAAAGGACTCATTTTTGTGCACAGCATATACAGTAGTTGAACTGTTGAGTTTACTATCTGAAGAGGCAGTGAAATCCGCCTGCTGGGGTAGTTTATAGAGAGTGTAAGGAAAGTTCATGGGAGATAAAACTACCCATAGATACTAGTCACCATAGCTATATATTACACTCATGTCCTCTTTGTGGGCTTCATGTAGGAGTCTGTTTGACCACTGTGGGAACAGAAAGCTAAGCCAGATAAGCCTTTGGTCTGGCTCACCATGACTCTATTAATGTTCTTATGCAGAGCTCTGGCTCTTGATCTAAAAAGTTTAGTCCTGTGATCTAAAGGAATAGGAATCATTTCAAGCTATAGGATGTGACTGCATTTTTTCTAAGCCTATTTCTCACCGAGAGCTCAAGCTGTAGCTGAGCAATACCACTTCAAAGGTAGGCTTGTATGACTAAATATTCCTCCACACCAAATGGATAAAATAAACCCTTTCTAAGCAGAGGGATAAGATGAAGGTGGTAATGAAATATAGCCTCAGAGTCTTATATTGGGAAGGAGATGCTATGTACTGAAACATTCAATTTCATTAAGTCCCACTTGCCATTGGATGTGATATAAGTTTCCTTCAGCTAAGTTAATAAGCACAATAATAAAATATTGTCTGCACTAACTGATCTGTGCCAGACATGTCATACAACAAAGTATTGTAATCTGAAAAGATATGACAGTTAAAATCATTAGGCCAAATTTTTTACGCTGAATATATTACTGGAGACAGCTTTTAGAATCTGGATAGAGGTGTGAGTTTTATTAGTCTGACATAATAAGATCAGCATCAGCCAACCTAGTGGGGCCCCCAGTGGCGCAATGGGTTAAACCCTTATGCCAGCAGTTCAAATTCAGGGAGTGGGGTGAGCTCCCATCTTTCAGCTTTAGCTTCTCATGCGGGGGCCATGGGAGAAGCTTCCTACAGGATGGTAAAACATCTGGGCATCCCCTGGGCAACGAGCCTACAGACGACCAATCTCTCATAACAGAGGCAACTTGCTGTTTCTCAAGTCACTCCTGACATGCAGGGGGGGGAAACCAACCTGGTATAAGTCTTGGATATGGTCTGAGAGAACAAGGTTCAAATCCCTGCTCAGCCATAGAAAGCCTGCTGAGTGACCTAGGGCAAATCACACTCTGATTACAGATTCATTTTAGGGTGGCCATAGAAATAACTTGAAGGCATGCAACAACAATAAGTAAGAATGGTATGCACTGCAGCATAGAAGTTTACCTGGTTTATTTGGCATAAACTTTCATACATTTTATGACATGGACTACAGTCTACCAAAGTATATATCAAAAAGAATGTGTTGATCTTTAAAATGCCACAAAACACTTTGTTGTTTTTACTTAGATATGTTACTACTAGGCATGGTTTAGAACCCAAAAATAGGAAATCGGAAATCTAATTGGGGGGGGGGGGGATTTTTTTTGATTAGTAAAAGAAAGACTTACAAAAAATTTTCCAAAAATTTCTAAAATGTAACTTAATTACTAACGAAATTCGTTAGTAGTTCGTATGCCAGAGCATGCGCATTCCAGATGGTTTGGGCCTACAACTCCCAGAAATCCTAACAGCTGGTAGGCCAAAACTTGAATAAATCACACTGAATTCTAGATGGGACTCTCCAAATAGGAAGGAGGGAGGGAAGGAGGGAGGGAGGGGGTATTCTAGTCTTGGAAGCAGCAAAAAAGAAGGAGGAGGCCCCCCCTCGCTCCTCGCTGCCTCTCTCTCACCCCGATCCTGAGGGAGCGAGGGCCCAAGTTTGCCCAGGCTGAGAGGAAAAGGAAGAGGCCTGAGGCTGTGAGGAATGGTGGGAGTTGAAGTCCAAAACACCTACCTGGAGGGCTGAAATTGGCCCGTGCGATGGGGCAAGACAGAGCAACGGGGAAGAGAAGGGAGGGGGAAGAAGCCAGCAGGAAAGAGGAGGGGGCAGAGAAGCATCTGAGAGAGCGCAGGGAGAGAGAGAGGAGGAGAAGCGTGTGTGTGTGAGAGAAGTTGGCCCCTGCGATGGGGCAAGACAGAGCAACGGGGAAGAGAAGGGAGGGGGGGAGAAGCCAGCAGGAAAGAGGAGGGGGCAGAGAAGCATCTGAGAGAGTGCAGGGAGAGAGAGTAGGAGAAGCGCACGCGCTTGTGTGTGAGAAATTGGCCCCTGCGATGGGGCAAGACAGAGCAACGGGGAAGAGAAGGGAGGGGGGAGAAGCGTGGAGGACTATACTTTCCAGAATGCATTGCCTAGCAGCAGCGTCACTTCCAGTTCCCCATAGAAATGAGGGAAAAAGAAGAAGCTGAATGAAGGCGGGAAGGAAATGAGGGGGAGAAGACAGGGAGAAGTGAGTACGTAGTACAATAATTAAGAATTTATTACGATCATAACGCAAATTGTTGGCCTCAAGGACCGTAAAAGAAAGTCTACTTCCTGGTTAGCTGCCGTGATGCGTATAAACTAGAAAGTCCCATTACATACGAATCACTTATGATTTCTTTTAATTTTCATAACTTTTTTCTCATGCCTAGTTACTACACCGTATCTTGTATGGGACATGTAAAATCTGGCTTGATAGCAGAAGTTCATTTCTTTATTAGTAATGTTGGCAAATCTCAGGCTTGGCTCGGAAGTTCAGGGCCAGAATGCTTTTCTCCAGTCCTCAGGCAAGGGAAGAATCTCCAAGTGAAAACACCATCTTGAAAATGTTATGTAAGTGTGTTCCTTTGTTACACTGAGTGTTTTTAAAAATGTGAATGTCATACCCTTTTTATTGTAACTGATACTTAATGTATCATGCCCAGTCATAGTGCTAGAGCCTACCTTTTTGATGTAGCAAGGAGTACTTCCCAGATTTCTTGTTTTGGATAGTCCTGACCTAGGCAATCATTCATAATATTAACCATAAGAAATGATAATTCCTCAACATTGATATATCTTCTGGATTATGACATTGGGCCAATGGAGTGGTCCACAAAATTGATGCAGGTCTTATGTCGAACTAGACAATGTTGTCAGCAGGAAATGTAAACAAACAATGGCACCCAAGGATTTCCAGGCTTCTTGAGCTCACTCTTCCATCAAAAACGGAAAGAAGAATTAGGTTTGGAATTACTATATTTTGATTCAAAGAGAGATACAAAAGATATTAGTTGAATTAAGATCTAGCATGTGTTACTGGCAACAATAGTTAGTGCTAAAAGTTATATTGTTTCATGGTGAAGTTCTGTTTTGCTACTACTGCTAAAAATAAACATCTTTTCAGTCCATGCCAACACTTAATAAAATTTAGGTTTTATTCTGGACATCCGAAGATTCTCTACTTTGGATACAAACATTTGTGCTGTTTTGGTCAGTTTTACGTTTAGATAACTAAAAACCAAGTTTACGTTCTACAATAAAATATAGTAAAAATAACATGGAAGCAACCAAATGTGGTCTTCCAAATGTTTTTGGCATACATCCCCCATCAACCGTAGCCAGCATAATCAATGGTGAGGAATAATGGGACTTGCTCTTCAAGAAATGTTGGGCCTCAAAGTAGATTATTAACCACAGTGAAGCAACGTGTAATATAGGCAGTTACAGGTAAATGGAGTGAGTTAAAGCTCTTTGTACATACATCCACCATCCAGGGTCACCCTTTTTCTTATTCCAGGTCATAATGGTTTTTGATCTTGGATCATTTCTTGCAATTTAAGCCATTTTAATACAAACAGGATGTGCCTAAGTAACATGGCATTAGCTAAAAGGAAGAATACTAGCTTGCTGTAAGTGCAGTGTAATGTCAACAACTTTATTTTGTTTTAGTTACCTTTGTTCTTAATGGTTTAGCTTATGGACTATCAAGATCTATCATGGGAATGCAGTACCTTCAATCCCTTGCAAAATTGTTTCATGCTAACTGGCAAGACTACACATAGAAAATTCTGCTTTCAGAAGTTATCCACTCTTTCAAAAAAAGAAAGAAAGCCCAATTAGCGTTTGTGTTGAATAAGTAGGGATGCTGGCTAGTCTTCCTGCTCTTTCCAGGGATACTTTCCAAAGAACCAGCAATTGTCCCATTGAGCCAAGTCAGGGTAGCATGATTGGCAGCTGTTTGCTAATTACATGCCCAGACTTAGTACCATTGAAGTTTAGATAACTTAATTAAAACTGGAGCCAAATTAGAGAATATAATCTTAAAAGCAGGCACTGCTATGTTTGCATCAGCTTCCTTCTCTTCCCACTCTATTGTGAAGTCACAATGCTGCATTTGTACCATCACAACTGTTCCCATGGCTACAGACTATGATGTCACAAACATATGCACTGTGCCCACACCAATCTGGACAGTTGGTCTACCATCTTTTCGAAACTGAAGCAGTACTGCCTCCAAGGAAAACCCAAACACTGCAAGAAAATATGCTATGAGTCAACATGAAGCACCTTTTCTAAAACAAAACTGGAATAGTCTAGATGGGTGGGACCAGAGTTGTTATTTCACTGCCAACTGCTTCATTCTGCATGCAGGATGTCAATAGGAGACATTCACAGCTTGCTTGTGATCATTTCAAGCAGTACTGCTCATACTGTATGAGGTGGAGCACTGACATTTCCCCCCTGATGGGCCAATGAGTGGTCTCTTATTTTGTGCCAGTTGGCTACAGCCTTTTCTTTCCTGGAATCTCTGCTCACAGACTGCCCCTGGTTCATAAACACCACTTTGAGTACCAGTGATCTAGGCGAGCCATGTCATGAAAAATGGACACTTTTCATTCATGTACATTTCCATTTGTACTATAACCATTGTGGTGATTGTTTGAACAAAAGGATAGAATGAAGGTGCACTTATCTTCTTGCTAGTCAGAAATTTCTTATGGATACAGTGTTTTGTCCTAGCAGTATATAACGAGCCAAGAACACCAGGAGGATATTATTATTATTATTATTATTATTATTATTATTATTATGCCGGAGTCTTTGCAGTTTGATCTTTAAATCCTCATATCATGTCAGCTTTTCCAGTTGTTTCTCTTCAATCCTGCTGTCTCCTGGGATTGCAACATCAACGATCTATACTTTGTTTTTTTAACACGATCGTGAGGTCAGGAGTATTGTGCTCCAAAACTCTGTCAGTCTGAATTCAGAAGTCCCAGAGTAGTTTGACTTGTTCATTTTCTGTAACTTTTTCAGGCTTGTGATCCCACCAGTTCTTTGTCGCAGGCAGATGGTATTTGTGGCACAAGTTCCAATGAATCATCTGAGCAATGGTGCTATGCCTCTGCTTGTAGTCTGTCTGCACGATTTTCTTGCAGTAGCTGAGGATGTGATCTATTGTTTCATCTGCTTCTGTGCAGAGTCTACACTTGGGATCTGTCGTCGACTTTTCAATTCTGGCTTTGATGGCATTTGTTCTAATGGCTTGTTCTTGGGCTGCCAGAATCAGGCCCTCCGTCTCCTTTTTCCAAAGTTCCATTTGTGAACCACATCCATGTTTTTTTTTGTCAATTTGGCCCTCATTTTCCCCCAGGAACTGTCAATGGAGAGCCTTCTTTCACCAGATTATTATTATTATGCCACTTTTTTCTCTTAATAGAGATTCAGAGCAGAGACAATGAGATTATATGATATGGTTTATCCTGTAATCCTAACCATTTAACATACAAAGAAATTAAACAAAACAGCCGTGTACTGGTTTAAAACCATTGGTCCCAGTAGCCCAGTATAGTAATTTGACTGTGACTCTCCTGAGATGATCAGAGGTCTTTCCAAGTGCTATTACCTTCCATCTTTATTTCAAGTGGAAATGCTTGGGAATGAACTTGGGATCTTGGGCATGCAAAAAATGTGCCCGACCACTGAACAATAGCTTGTTCCTACTGAACTTCAGCAAGTCTTAATTAGGCTTTCTAACTAGGCTGCTTACATTTTATTTATTTATTTATTATTCGATCTTATATTCTGCTCCTCCCTGCAGGCTCGGGGCGGATCACAACATACAATAAAACATGCTGCGCATACAACTTGCAGCCATACATAGCATAAAACATGAACATAAAACCAATATACAGTAAAATCACGAGAATTCGATTTCTAAAAACTCCAGGCATGGACCCCTCAGGGCGGATCAATTAGGCCAGTTTAAAGAGGACAGTCTTGCAAGCTCTTCGAAAAGGGCCAAGCTCTGAAATCACTCGGGTAGCGTCAGGCAACGAGTTCCACCATACTGGGGCCACCACAGAGAAGGCCCTCTGCCTAGTTGTGGATAGATGGCAGGAGTGGATCGATGGAACCAATAGCAAATTTTGCTCTTCTGAACGTAGTGATCTCGGGGGAATGTACGGGGCAAGGCGGTCCCTCAGGTACACAGGCCCTAGACCGTGCAAGGCCTTAAAGGTAAGTACCAACACCTTGAAGGCAATTCGGTACTCTATGGGAAGCCAGTGCAGTTGCCGAAGGATGGGAGTAATGTGGTCCCTCACTGGCGCTCCCACCAGCAAGCGAGCAGCGGCATTCTGCACCAGCTTGAGTTTCCGGATTGTCGACAGGGGGAGGCCAACGTAGAGGGCGTTACAGTAGTCCAGTCTCGAGATGACCGTCGCTTGGATCACCATGGCCAGATCATCCCTGGACAGGTAGGGTGCCAGTCGCCTAGCCTGGCGGAGATGGTAGAACGCCGTTTTGCTGACCATGGAGACCTGGGTCTCCATGGTCAGCAAAGGGTCCAATTGGACACCCAAGCTCTTAACAAGGGATAACGAGCTCAGTTGCTCGCCATCCAGGGTAGGCAACCGGCACCCACCCAGCCCAGGGCGACCAGGCCACAAGATCTCCGTCTTCGACGGATTCACCTTCAGCCGGCTGGAACGCAGCCAACCAGTCACGGCTTCAAGGCATCGATGGAAACAATCGGGTATGGTATCCGGCCTGCCGTCCATTCTCAGCAGAAGCTGGGTGTCATCCGCATACTGATAACACTCCAGACCAAAGTCGCGAACCAGCTGGGCCAGGGGGCGCATATACACGTTGAATAATAAGGGGGAGAGGATGGCCCCCTGGGGGACCCCACAACTTAATGGGAGTCTCCCAGAGACCTCCTCGTCCCCCTCCACACGTTGTGCCCGATCCTGGAGGAAGGAGGCCACCCACTTAAGGGCGGTCCCCCTAACCCCAGTCACGGCTAAACGGTGGGTCAGCAAGGTGTGATCTACTGTATCGAACGCTGCTGTTAGGTCTAACAAAACAAGCAGTGCTGATCCACCCTGGTCCAGCTGGCGGCGAAGTTTGTCTGTAATGGCGACAAGCACGGTCTCCGTCCCATGGCCAATACGGAAGCCGGACTGGAAGGGATCAAGCCCAGCTGTGTCGTCTAGGAACCGCTGCAGCTGATCCGCTGCTGCCCTCTCAATTAACTTGCCTAAAAAGGCAAATTAGACACAGGTCGGTAATTGGAGGGAGCCGAAGGGTCTAAATTCGGCTTCTTCAGCAGCAGTCTTACCATGGCCTCTTTCAAACCCCCTGGGAACACTCCTTGCTCAAGGGAGCTGTTGATAATCTTTCCCAGGGGGCCACGTAGCCCCTCCCGGCAAGATCTGATCAGCCAGGAGGGGCACGGGTCGAGGGAGCAGGTAGTTGGCCTGTCTGTCATGAGTAAGAGGCACTTCTGACTATGCATTCATTAATTAAATCTATTGTTAACTGGAGTAGATTTCTTTCTTTTTCATTCAGGGCATCAGCCTACCCCAAACAATTAACAAAATTATATACAGTCTTCTAGGCAGTTTTTAAAAAATAGATTGGCAACTTCTTCTGTGCTTTCTTTTATTGTTTTACAAGCCTATTCTTAAGCATTTAAATCAGTGGGACTCCTCTCTCAAAGCAAAGAGGAAGATTTAGAATGTCAGTGTTAGTTTGTAATGTGGTTTGTTAATTATGAACAAAATGATTTTATGAATAGTGAACATATGTAGTATAGTTCCTTCTGCAGCATTGCAAAAGTGGGGGGAAGGCATCAATTTGCAGAATAGATGGGTGTTTTACTATATCGGAAAATTTAGAAACAGGCATCATAACTTAGAATCGTGGAGTTGGAAGAGCCATCCAGTTCAACCCCACTCTGCAATTCAGGAGCCCTCAGTCAAAGCAATCCCAAGAGATGGTTATTAAGTCTCTGTTTAGAAATAGATAGATACAGATAGATAGATGATAGATAGATAGATAGATGATAGATAGATAGATATTTGCCATAGGGCCATAGTAGTGCAGTGAGTTAAACCACTAAGCTGCAGAACTTGGTGACCGGAAAGTCAACAGTTCGAATCTGGGGAGCAGGGTGAGCTCCCATTGATAACCCCAGCTTCTGCCATTTTAGCAGTTTTAAAAAACATGCAAATGTGAGTAGATCAATAAGTACCGCCTAGGTAGGAAGGTAATGGCAATTCATGCACCCATGACCTTGGAGGCGTCTACAGACAACATTGGCTCTTCAGCTTAGAAATGAAGATGAGTACCACCCCCCAGAGTTGGACATGACTCAATGTCAAAGGGAAACCTTTACCTTATATTTGCCATATTCATTGAGGAAGATTGTGACTAGATTTGTATACTTGCGTGGTTTGCCATCTAGATGCAATTGTTGTGAACAGATGAAAGATTCATACTTTTCTTTCTTTTTCAGTTAATTAGCTGAAGATTTAACAGACTATCTTTCGAAGAGGTCTGGGGCAGGGAATGCATGTCTCCGTATGTATTATGAGACTGTAACTTCCATAACGCCTTACCACAGGCTTTGCTGGCTCAGACAAGTTCAAGTTATAGGCCAACGTCTGAAACCGAGATGCCTTCAAATAGAGGATTTCAATTCGCATAGTAGTACACATGTAAATCTTAAGGAGGGGAAAAAAGGAAATGAACACTTTACCAGTGCTTGCAACCGCATGGTCACATTGAAATTTTTTTAGATTAAAATAAAGATCATGGTTAAAAGATACTTTAGAAATTTATTTTGCTGTATCTTTGTGCCTGTTGTCAAGATAGTGTGGTGGTTGCTGCATTTAGAGCAAGCACCATTCTGAACAGCGAATAATTGGCCCAGGCCTTTCTTTAGAACAGAGAGTGTGTGTGATTGTTTGTACAGTTAAAATTGGTACTTTGAGTTAAAGGTTTGTGCTACTGTGTGTGATTTTTTTTGTGTTACCATGTTTGACATACTGTCCAGAACTAGCACTTCTAGAGTTTTCTGCATAGATAGGAGGGAGACCTAGTAGGAGAGCAAAGCATAATAGCAGTTTGGGACATCAATCTCAGACCCAGTAGTAACTAATATTATTAGTAAAATTTAGCAAAAAATCAAGAGATCTGTAAATGTTTACTTACACACATACATGCCACATACTACTATATCTGTCTATTAATATTCATCATAGGATTGTATACTCATGAAATAATTATGATAAATGTGTGGAAAGGAATATGTTGCAGATCTGCACAGCTTGTTCCCAAGGTATTTGGGTTAGCCTCAAAGTCTAGTGAGTTTGGGGTATTCAAAAGAAGCAACCTTGTAATTTGGGACTAAAACTTAAGAAGTCGTAGTTTATTTCTGACCCCTTACTGCTACAGCCCTTTGCAGCACTGGAAATCTGCTCCAAACGTGTTTCTGATCCTGCATTTCAGTGTGTGATATGCATTTGTGTGTGGGTGTAAGACAGCTCCCCTCCTGTTGATGGGCATTGCATAGAGACGTCTGTCTCCAAAATTGGAATGTGGTTAATTGCTTCAGAGGAACATATGGAGCATACACATATAATTCACAAGTTAGCTGCTAGCTAATTATAGCATCATACTGTACTGTAAATATAATAATTGCCTCTATATCCAATTTTTACAGATGAAAACAAAGACATATGTGGCCAAGGGAAATCATATTGTGTTGAATGTGACCAGGCAACAAAGGGACAAAAGTAATTAATGGTGGAGAACACAAAAACAACTTTTCAAAGCAGGGAAACCTAGGAGTGGTTCCCAACCCTTTTTTGAACAGGACCACTTGAACAGGGACCACTCTCCAACATAAATATCAAAAGGGTTACAAATCAGTTTTTGGTTAACTTTAGATTCGGTTTGGTTATTTGGGGTGCTGATTCAAAAAATTACATTGGATAGACCACATCAGTTCTAGTTTCTGATGCAGAACATATGCCATCCAATAGTCACTATCTGCTCCCCCACAGAAAACCTTTCTTAATAATCTAGAGCTGATGTGGTAGTAGTAATCTTTCGTAGGTAGTCAGCCTCTACCCTCTCAACATCCCCATTGCCTCAGCACTATAAGAAGGTTTTGCGAGACCAGTCACTTTTGTTGCCGTGTGATTTTGAGGCAACGATATAGTAATGGTGAGGCTGTGGACCGTATTTTTGTTCTTGCGGACCACTGGTAGTCCATGGACCACAGGTTCGGAACCACTGATGTACAGTGAACAAAAACAACAGCAGTAAGATAACTGGTGTCATATAAAGGCAGAAATGGAGGCAGGAAAGATAAGTTTAGATTTGGACAGCTATCTCCCACCATGTAAATGCATTATCCTGAATTTGTCCCTTTCTCCCACCAAAAAGAGTCAACTTTATATCAGAACATAGGCTGACAGTAGTTTCAAAGCTCAAAAAAGAAAATTTGCCCTAATGATAGTATAATGATTCCTCTAAAGGGGGCTTAAAGATTCATTTCTCCCAAATCCCATTTTGGGAGAAAAGCTGGATGCGAGTGCAATAAACAAACAAACAAACAAATAAAATTAAGAGATATATTATGGCTTATTGTAGGCAGCAGAAACTGTTAATATCTGGAACCCACTTTGAAAGGCTTCTTAGGTCCTAAAATTCCATTCTATGTTGCTTGCCTGATAAATGTGATAGACATGACTCTCAAAAGAATTGCCATCCAAGTTTCTGCATGGTGTATCTTGCATTATTTTAATACAAACATAAAGAAACCTATCACAGTTGTTTGCAAGGGTAGCAAAATATGCAATGTTTGCCAGTTTCCAGGTATGAAGTGTGTGTGTGTGTGGGGGGGTTTGCACCACAGATCGATTATTGATGGATATATTTAAAGTGCACACAATCAAGTGTGGACACAATCATACCTTGTGTTGGAAATACTCATTTTAAGTTGAATGGCCAGTGCCAAGGGAGTTGGTTCCTGTCTGCCTCATAGTTTGTTTTACCCAAATCTGTATTCCTTAGAAATTGAAGGGAATATTTAGACATGATTTAAGTTTCTTACGTCAGACTTGTCCACATGAAACAAGTAAGGAATTTGTCCTCTTCTATCAAATGAAGGAGCCTTATGATTCGAAGCTTGTGCAATATTTTCAACTTTCAATAAAATTATAAATGTTCCAAGGATACATTGCCAGTGTTTGCCTAGATAAACTTTCTCCCATAAACTATTAGAATGAAATGAACCATTATTTAAGCCTAAATATGAGACTTTGCAATAGTTTTGTGTTTATTACCACACACTATTTGTGGTGCTATGTCGCTCCCAAGATTTTGTTAACTAGAGCATTTCTGAATCTGTGAAAATGGGCATGTTTTATCACAATTTTTTAAATAAAAAAAACCTTTGGGGGGGGGGTGTGTACAAATTAAAACACCATTAGTTGGATTTTTTTTATCCTGATAGAAAAAAATTATAATTAATATAATAAGTAATAAAAATCCTTTCCAGTTTTGCTGGGGGGGGGGGGGGTATAATGTAGCCAGCCACATCTTTAAGACAAACTGATACTTGTTTTTGCATGAGATTTCGGCGATATAAATCCTTGTTCAGATGCAGTACAGAGTGATATTAAATGCTCAGCTGTCAAGCATATTTACACAGTTGTAATAAATAAATTTTTGTATTATTATTATTATTACCTGCCTCTCCTGATGGCTTCAGGCATGGTAAGTCAAATGCCCATAACATATATACAATAAATTACATAGAAATAAACATAAAAATATAAAAACTTGCTGCAAAACAAATTCAGAATTGACATATAGTAGCAATAGAATGTTAATCAAAACTCATTATTTAAAGTTGACTGAGTAGGTATTAGTTTTAAATAGGTATCAGTCTCATTTAAAATTTCAACAGTTTGTTTAGCTGTCAAACCTCTATCAGCAAGTCATTCCACAGTCTTCTTGGGGTGCCCATTGAAAAGGTCCTCTGGATGATCTAAGTGTCCTAAAGGGCAGATTGTACAGGAGAAGGCAATCATGTGGCAACCTGGGCGCAAATCATGTAGGGCTTTAAGATAGAAACCAACACTTTGTATTTTCCCCAGAAAACTGGCAACCAGTTGAATGACTTTTATATTTATTTATTTATTTATTATTCGGATTTCTGTATGCCGACTCTTGAGGCTCGCGCGGCTCACAGGAACCGAAGGTACAACTACACACAAGCAATGCGATAAAACATCTAAGACAATTAAACAGTTAAAACAGCAAAATACAAAACCCCCAGGTACAGTTCAGAAATTAGATAGCGTGACACCCCAGGACAGCGGCTAAAGCGGAACATGGGCAGGACCCACTTCACCGAAGGCCTGCTTAAACAAATAAGTTTTGCAGGCGCCAGCCTAAACGGGAGCAGGTCCTTTATAGCCCGCTGCCCAGCCGGGAGGGCGTTCCACAGCGTAGGGGCTATAACGGAGAACGCCTCCGCGAGTAGATGTCAGTTTAGCCGATTTCGCCGAGGGCATCTCTAACAAATTAGCATCCTCGGAGTGTAGTGCTCTCGGGGACAGTGTGGGGTGAGTCGGTCCTCAAGTACGCTGGCCCCAGGCCATGCAAGGCCTTAAAGGTAAGAACCAACACCTTGAAGGAGATCCGGTGCTCGATTGGGAGCCAGTGCAGATCCTGCAAAACAGGTGTGATGTGGCGGCCTGCTGGGGTTCCAGACAGGAGCCGGGCGGCAGTGTTCTGCACCAACTTGAGCTTCCGGGTCGCCGACAAAGGAAGGCCAACGTGCGCTACAGTAATCCAGCCTTGAGATGACCGTAGCTTGGATCACCGTGGCCAGGCATTCCTGGAGATATAGGGGGGCCAGCCTCCGAGCCTGTCGAGATGAAAAGCAACCTTGCTGACCGCGGAGACCTGGGCCTCCATGGTCAGCTGGGAGTCCAGATGGACCCCCAGGCTCTTAACGGAAGGCGATGGGCATAGCCACACCGTCCAGGGTCGGAAGCTGACATCTACACCACCCGAGCAAGATCTCCGTCTTCGCCAGATTCACCCTCAACCTACTGGCACGCAGCCATCCAGTAACGGCCTCGAGGCAGTGTTGGAAATTATCGGGGATGGATCCCGGCCTGTCCTCCATCCTCAGAATGAGCTGGGTATCGCCAGCGTACTGGTGGCACTCCAGCCCATAACTCCGCACCAGCTGTGCAAGCGGCTGCATGTAGATGTTGAATAACAGAGGGGAGAGAATGGCCCTGCGGAACTCCACAAACTAATGAGGAGCCCTCGGAGACCACTCCGCCTCCTCACACGCCTGAGACCGCTGGTGGAGGAAGGAGGTCAGCCATTTAAGAACTGTCCCCCCACTCCAGCCATGGCCAGGCGGTGGATCAGTAGATTGTGGTCGACCGTGTCAAACGCTGCCGTGAGGTCCAATAACACGAGCAGCGCAGACCCGCCTTGGTCGAGCTGGCAGCGGAGTTGATCTGTGATGGAGACCAGGACCGTCTCCGTCCCGTGCCCCGAACGGAAGCCGGACTGGAAGGGGTCTAGCCATGTTGCATCATCTAAGAAGGACTGCAACTGCTCCATTATGTGTGTAATATGCTCACTCCTGGATGTTCCTGTAACCAATCTAGCTGCCATTTTTTGAACTAATATGAGTTTCTGAACTTATACAGATGTAACCTAGGCTACAGTGCATTGCATTGCAGAAGTCCAGCCTTGAGTTTACCAGTGCATGCACTACCATATACAAGTCATTAAATTTTAGGAGGGGGGAAACCAAAGCTGATAGCAAGAACTCCTGACAGTCGTATCTACCTGGGCTGATATTTGGAGAAATTAATCCAGGAACAATCCCAAGCAGTGGATATCGTCTTTCATTGGGAGTGTAACCCTCTCCAGAACTGTTTTACATACCTCTATCCCTTGGAGTAGGAATGAAATGGAACATAATAGGATTCAGAAGGATACAAATAATTATATTTATATTTATTAGGCTTCAAGTAAGCTCCAATAGTGGCAAGGTAAATATATGTTCAAGGAATTAGAGGTAGAAGATACCACTAGTGTCAGTTGGAGATCAGATAAACCAGAACAAAGGCTAGAGGCAGAAACATTGTTGAAAGATGGGCTGATGGGGGAGAGTTGGGTTTGGCAGATGAATAGAAAGTCCAAGAAGATGTGAGTTACTGTGTTTAATAAAACAGCTTGGAACAGTCATTACATATATAATCATTTTCCTGTTTGACTCACAGTCCAGCTTTATGGCAGCATTAGAAGAGATAGATATGGCTAAGATTGAGGACTGTCCTGTGTAAAACATAGAATAAAGATACCAGTGCAAATGTTAGTATGAACCAGAGAAAATGTACTGAATCAGTGGGATTTACATAAGTGTTGATGTACTATGATCCCATTGAGTTGATTGAAAGCACATACCTATACATACATACCTATACCGTATAGAAGGGATTGGAATCATGTCACCCTTTAAACATTGTGGGACTGAAACTCCCAGTATTCTGAACCTTTGACTAGACTGTCTAGAGCTGCTGAGATTTGCAGTTCATGGCATTTATAGGCCAATCTATCTATATCTTATGAGGTAGGATGAATCCAGGATATACTGTGCTGGTTTAGATGTTTTTTGTCCTACTTTATTTTGAATATGAGAGATTTTCGTGCTCCAGGGCTGTTGATGCATGCCTTCTACATTAAGCCAACACCAGTATTGTAAAGATGCTGCCATCTTTTCCTTAATGCACTATCGCTAATGCCTTCTTGTTAACCCTTGATTGCTCAGCTTCTGCAGTGGTATGTCTAGTCTTAAAAGCAACCCTTCTTTTTCCAGAAGAACCGACACCTTCACATAAAATCATCAGCCCACCCTCTGGAGTAACTTACCCTCATGATGATGTCTCGGATTATGGCCTGAAGCCATACCCCTTCGTTTTGCCTAGTCTTTCAGCAGATCACATGGGCCGGTATGGACAGCCAGATAGCTTAGGGTCAAAATGCTACTTGGACCCTGTCAAGGCTGCCGGCCCCCCTACTTTGAGCCCTAGGATTGAGATAACACCATCTTATGAACTGATTCACTCGGGGGGTCCCTTCGGCAGCAGAGACACAGACCTATTGGTAGAGCATCAGTCCAGCTCAGCTGCCACTAGCCCAAGGTTTACCCTGCCTGTCCCTGGCTTTGAAAGCTATCGAGAACCGCTCTGCCTGAGCCCTCCTAGCAGTGGCTCCTCTGCAAGCTTCATTTCAGAGACTAATTTCTCTCCTTACACCTCACCATGTGTTTCACCAAATAATGGTCCTAGTGATGACCTTTGTCCACAGTTTCAAAACACCCATGCTCATTATTCCCCCAGAACCTCTCCAATAATGTCCCCACAAACAACCATCGTGGAGGATACCTGCTTGGGGCCACGTTCACCATCACCACGTCCCAACTCAAGGTCATCATCACCAGGCACAAAGAGGAGGTACTCTTGCACTGAGTTCTACGGAAGTCAGCAACCCTCTGCTTCTCCACGGCAATCGAGGACCCCCTCTCCACAGGCCTCTCCTCAGATTTCCTTGAGAGAAGACGGATCTTCAGTCACGTACACCCAGTTGTCCACCTCTTCTACTCTCATGGATGCAATGAGCAACCTCAGCACAGATCCTTCCTGCGGAGTTCCGACAAAAATATGGAGAACCAGCCCGGATCCTTCTCCAATGCATTCCCACAAAGCCAGCATGTCGTGTCATGTGCTTCAGCCTATTGAATACATTGGGACTTGTGATCAGGATGACCGAAGAAACCCACCACCAGAATCCATCTTATTAGTGCCACCATCTTGGCCAAAGCAACTGATGCCTGCAATACCTATCTGCAGGTAAGTGGGATCTAATGATACAGAAGTTGTCTTTCCTTTCAAAAAAACCCCCATTATGCATGTGTGTGGGATTATGTACTTTTATTATTTCTAAACAGCAATACCAAAAGAGATCTTACAAAGTTTTCTGTTTGCATTGTGGTGGGAGTTGCTGTTTGGGTTACCTTACAGATGCTCTTTAATACATTCACTAGGAACATATTCTGATATGCTGAGAGCCAAAAGAAATCTCTGAATAAGTTTACAGGTTTTTTTTTACTAATGATCCCATCTCTAGATTTGGCCAAGGCTCATTTCGGTTTCACTCCCTGTTCTACCTCTTGTCCGACCTCTGGCTGCACTTTTGGGGTTAGCAATGTGAGCATTGTTGTGGAGTGTTACAGGTTTTATGCTGTGACTGGGAATACCTGTTTTTTTTTACCACATCTGATTGAATCAGGGAATGCTCTGGAGTAGGGGATTTCTTGTATTATTTTGGGAGACATTTGACTCCCTGGATTGAAGTCTCCTCTCTGCATAGTTGGCCATAGATGAGCAGTCACAGTACAGAACTGACCTAATTGCTGGCCTAACTGCTTCATAGACTTATTGTGGGAATAAAGGAGGGGAGATGTGTGCTATTAAGAGCTCTTGGAAGAAGAAGAGGCAGGATAAGATGAAATAAATCTCAATTTTCAAATAAAATATCTGCTGTTCCAAAAAGAGAGCTGTTTTATCAAGCTCTGGGCTGTGTTTCTGGTCCCATTGCATACTTTCTTTATAGCAGGGAAAATGGTGACACTGTATAATATCTAAGGGTTGGTTGGCTGATAAATTAGCAGTCTGGTGGACTATCCATACGTGGTCAATCTTAAAACCCTAGAGTTGATAGGGACCTTAAAGGTCACTTTATTGAACCTACTGATGCTAGAAATCCTTCATTGAGACATCACTGACAATTGGTCACCTAGCCTCTGCTTCAGCCTATTGAAACCACCACTTCCAACTACAGCCATTGACTTAAAGGAGTTTGGGCTAGAGAGCCCACTTTTGGGATTGAGATTTGAGGAAGCCCTCTGTGGCCCACAGTTGACTGTGACCTTGAGAGCCTTTGTGGCTTGTTTAAATCCTAGCCTTTGGACTGTTCTCCTCCAAATTACTTTTCAAGCTGACAAAGAAAATCTCTCATTTTCTGTAGTAGCTGCAGTGATAATGATAGTCTTGCAGTGGCAGGATGCAACTATAAAAGGACTTGTCAGCACCTTGCAGTCTCTTTTCTCCTTACTCTTCCCCGTCATCAGTGACATGCCATCGATAATCAGAGGAAGGAATAAAATGCTTCTCCCATTGTTTCAAGGAGACTGTACACCCTGCTGATACTGAATTTGTTTTTTTTTTTTGTTTTTTTTAGTTAATGGGCTTTTCACAGTGTATGTTCAAATCATTTTTCATTCCTTCTGCCCAGCATTCCTGTACAATCTCTTCCACCACTTGAGTGGCCACTCTCCAGCCATTCTGGCTCATATGAACTGACTGTTGAAGTCCAGCCAAAACCCCACCATCGTGCCCATTATGAAACAGAAGGGAGTCGAGGGGCAGTCAAAGCACCAACAGGGGGGCACCCTGTGGTCCAGGTAAGATAATTTCTTGACAGAGATTAATTTTTGGAGTATTGTCTGGGTGTTTTATTCATATGTAAGTTCAAGTCATAGATTGCCAGACCACTTCCGAGCACAATTCAAAGTGCTGGTCTTGATCTATAAAGCCCTATACGATTCCAGCCCAGCTCACTTGTCCAAACGTATCTTCTTCTACAATCCACCTCAGAGTTTACGATAGTTTGGGGAGGCCCTGCTCTCGATCCTGCCACACTTGCAAATGCGGTTGGCAGGGCCAAGGGACAGAGCCTTCTCAGTTGTGGCCTCCTGCCTGTGGAACACACTCCCTAGCAAAATTACTGTGACCTCCTCATTGCCTCGCTTTCTTCGCCCTCCTCATCTTCCTCCTCCTTCGGGTCCATGCCTCTTCTTCTCTTCTGCCTCTCTCCCCCCTCCCTTCTCTTCTGCCTCTTTGGGCATATTGAGGATTTGTGCCAAGTTTGGTCCAGATCCAAATGTGCCAAGTTTGAGTCCACAGTGCTCTCTGGATGTAGGTGAACTACAACTTCCAAACTCAAGATAGATGCCCAGAAAACTCTCTCAGTACTTTCTGTTGGTCTCATGAGAGTTCAGTGTGCCAAGTTTGGTTCAATTCCATTGTTGCTAGATTTCAGGATGATTTTTGATTGGGAGTTAACTATAAATTCCAGCAACTACAATTCCCAATTGTCAAGGTCTATTTGCTCCAAACTCCACTAGTGTTCATATTTGGGCATATTCAGTATTTGTGCCAAGTTTGGTCCTGATCCAACATTGTTTGAGTCCATAGTGCTCTCTGGATGTTGGTGAACTACAACTCCCAAACTCAAGGGCAATGCCCACCAAACCCTTCTAGTGCTTTCTATTGGTCATGGAGTCCTGTGTGCCACATTTGGTTTAGTTCTATCATTGGTGGTTTTTGAGTTATGTTAATCTCACAAATGAACATTACACTTATATAATGTATACATTGTTCTCAAGAGTCTGGAGAACAAGCCCTATGGGGAGCGGATTTAAGAGCTGGGCTTCAAGAGCTGGGCATGAAGAAGGCTGAGAGGAGACATGATGACCATGGATAAATATGTGAGGGGAAATCATAGGGAGGAGGGAGCAGGCTTGTTTTCTGCTGCCCTGGAAACCAGAACGCAGAACAATGGCTTCAAACTACAAGAAAGGAGATTTCATCTGAACATTTGGAAGAACTTCCTGACTGTGAGAGCCATTCAGCAGTGGAACTCTCTGCCCCGGAGTGTGGTGGAGGCTCCTTCTTTGGGGGCTTTTAAACAGAGGCTGGATGGCCATCTGTCGGGGGTGCTTCGCATCTCCACCTCTGCCATTCAACCTGACTTTGATGCAGTTATTAAAGACCAACAGAGACTTGATTTCTCTCACTGAATATGAAAAAAATAACTGAATAGCACCAAATGAGGCGATTAAACCAAAAATGTAGGCAATGTTTTTTATATGTCTGTAGAAAACCAATAATCTCTTTCCAGGAATAAGTGAAACTCAAAATGTGCTTTGAAACTAATGTGACTGAAAATGATCATTAATATAATGAATCACAAATGATACAAATGTTCACATTGTGTTAACCTTTGTTTTGTAAAATTTTAGTGAATAAATGTCATTTTTCCTATGACAACCTCTCTTTTTCATTGCTCATAACATATACTCTTATCAGTCTTATTAATATATCAAAAACGCAATGTAGTGCCTTTTAATTACTATTAAGAAATTCAATTGATATTATGTAGAATGCAGTTCAGCCTTTAGGTGCGGCCCTCCATAATATTTTTTGGTTCTCATGTGGCCCCTTGGAAAAAGTAATTGCCCACCCCTGTTCTAGAACATGTCCATATACAGTAGCCCTAAAAACCTACAACAACCCACAATCCACTTCCTTCCTCTTATAGATTACTAGCTGTACCCGGCCACGTGTGAGGGAAATGGAAGTAGAGTAATAACACCATAATGTTTGTGTCATACTTTTTGGCCTCTGAACCAGAGGCACATGACTCTTGCCATTAAAATAAATGTGTTCTAGTTGCTCATGTCACTCAAATTTCTGATTCCAGTCTAAATAAAATACTTTAATAACCATTTAAATGAAAAGAAGTTATGTGTGGGAAAGAATAGGGGATATCTTTTCATGGCCACAGAAAACAACAAGGTGTAGAAGTTTTGAATTTGCCAGATGGAAATTTATAATCACAGCCTTAATTAATAAGACTTTACAGGCTCTTCTTTCCCCTTCTATTCTTCCTTCTTTTTCTTCACCTTCTTCTTGAAGTATATCCTATCTCTTGAAAGAAAATGTGAACTGTTTTGAAATTCAGTAAAATGTTACGTTTCTACAAAACAATATTTTCATATTAATATTGTCTAGAGGGAACATCTACAGTTTGACACCATGTTAAGTGTGATGCCTCTGTGTTATGGAATCATGGGAGTCATAGTTTTACAGAGTCTTTTGGGGGGGGGGGGGTTGCCAAAGATTGCTGGTGCCTCACCTAACTACAACATCCACACTCCCCTCACATTGAGCCATGGCAATTAAAGTGATGTCACACCGCATTAATTCTACACTGTAGATTTATCATGAAGCAAAGGCTGAGTGGTCATTTGTCGGGAGTGCTTTGAAAGCGATTTTCCTGCTTCAGGTGGTTGGACTGGATGGCCCACGAGGTCTCTTCCAATCCTATGATTCTATGAAAGGAGACTTGCAATGTTTCCTGTTTTTCATTTTAGAACTTTGTGTGGTATATGACAATTTCATTGGAGAGATTTTGACAAAAGCAACCTGCATATTGATTTCCTTTTGTGAGGCAAGGTGTTACAAATTCAGTTATCAACTGGCTGGCTTTTTACTCACAATGACTCCTCCTTTAGAAATATCTTTGCATTTGTGTGCATGACGCCAATAGACAATCTTTTCATTGACAAGGTTAGAGTGTGATAAGAGGAAAGCAGGAGGTCAATGAAGTACTTCATAGAGTTGGCACTTACTTCAATGAGGCATTTGATGGCCCGTTGTAAAGTTTACAAAGTTGTAAAGAGATAGGGGCACAGGTTAATTGGGTTCATGAATCCACCAGGGAAAGGTGAATGAGTTTGAAGCAGGAATGTTTTTTTTTAAAGTTGTGAGTTTGTGAAAGTAGTATGGCATCTTTCCAGAAGGGGTAGTGAAGTTCTGGACCTCCATCTCCTTTCAACCTCCAACAAATATAAACAATAATGGGAGTAGTTCATTCAGATTTGAGGTCCTCCATTCCTGCACTGGAGCCCCCGGTGGTGCAGTTGGTTAAAAGCGCTGAGCTACTGAGCTTGTTTACTGAAAGGTTGCAGGTTCAAATCCAGGGAGCAGCATGAGCTTCCACTAGCTTCAGCCCCAGCTTCTGCCAACCTAGCAGTTCGAAAACATGCAAATGTGAGTAGATCAATAGGTACCGCTCCTGCGGGAAGGTAACAGCGTCCATGAAGTCATGATGGCCACATGACCATGGAGGTGTCTACGGACAGCGCCGACTCTTCAGATTAGAAATGGAGATGAGCACCTTGCCCCAGAGTCGGACATGACTGGACCTCATGTTGGGGAAAACCTTTACTTATTCCTGCATTAGAGTCTTGAAGCGTTAGGTGAATCTGTAATTTTCACTATAAATTCAGGCAAATCTTCATGGGAGAATCCCAGGTTAGCTCTCTCAGGTATATTAGAATCAAAACTTTGATGCCTCAGAATTAAACATGTATTATGTCTGGAATCCCACCCAAAAGGTGTTTGAGCATACAGGGAGAGAACTGCAGTGCAGTTTCGATTGCAATTTTTTCCACAGTAGTTTGCAGTGTTGCAGACAAGACAGCAGCCTATCTCTTTAATATTGGGAAGCATCTCAGGCAAAAACTGCAAGTAATATTCTCGCTTTGCTCTATGGTACTTTTGTCCCAGTCCTGCCTGCCTGTGTTTCTTTGGATCCTGATAGATACCTGTAATCCAGGCACTTTTTTTATTTCTATAGCAGCCTCCTTTTCTGTGTGGTGATAGGATTTGTTGAGTGAATATTCATGTGTCCTGTTCCTTAACTATAGTCCAACTAGAGCTGAATTAATTGTACCAATATTTTAGTCTGGCTTTCAGGCTGGCTCTCATAAGATGCTACAAAAACATGAATATCAAATCAGGATAAGTACCATAATGGAACTTGAGCATAACCCAAGGATTGATTGAAGAGCCATGTCTTCAAGTCCCTGTGAAAGGAGGACAGTGTGGGGGCCTGTCTAATCTCTCTGGGGAGAGAGTTCCAAAATCGTAATGATTGTTTGTTCTCTGCAGGGAATCTTGAGGACTGCAGAGCTCTGCTGGTGGAAATGAATGTATTGTGATGCATCTATTTTCACTACTAAAAGGTTACTTTGGAAATAAGGTTGATTATTTTACTCATCTGTAAGCTGATTTCTTAAGTCAGAACTACCAAACTGTAATGTTTCCTTCTACAAATGTATGGGTAGTTGTGTTGATTGTAATACGAATTCCAAAATCCACACTGTGGTAATACCTTTAGAAAACCAAGCAAAAAGATGCAAGCTTGCAAGACCACAAATCCAAAAAGTTGCCCTTTTATAAAGCATATAGCAGAAAGGAGCTGCCGACTATCAAATTAGGCCCATTGGACTATACCCTGAAAGTCCGAAGATTGCTGAAAACACACTCCTAAAAAGAAATAGCGGAAGTAGAATTTTATAACTTATTGGAGTTAAATCTAAATGAGCAGTTACCAGCCAAATAATAGATATCCCCCCCCCCCCTAATCAAGGAAGATATATCACCAAAGGCTCCTAAATAAGCTCTTCAGCCATGGAATCAGAGGACAGGTCTTGTCCTGGATTGGAACCTGGCTAAACTGTAGGAAACAAAGGGTGGTAATAAACGGACATTTCTCTGGGTAGAAAGAGGTGAGAAGTGGCGTACCCCAAGGTTCAGTTTTGGGTCCGTTACTTTTTAATTTATTCATTAATGACCTGGATGTAGGAGTAAATTCTGAGGTAGCAAAGTTTGCAGACGACACTAAATTGTTCAGGGTAGTTAAAAATGAAACTGATTGTAAAGATCTCCAGAAAGATCTCGAAATTGAGTGAATGGGCAACAAAGTGGCAAATGCATTTTAACCTAAACAAATGTAAAGTCATGCACATCGGGGCAAAGAACCCCAACTACACCTACCAATTGATGGGGTCAAAGCTTTCCGAGACAAACCAGGAAAGGGATCTTGGGGTTTTGGTGGACAGCTCAATGAAGATGTCAACCCAGTGCGCAGCAGCAGTAAAAAAAAAGCAAATTCTATGCTTGGCATGATCAGGAAGGAATCGAAAATAGGTCGTCAAATGTTGTATTGCCTCTCTACAAATCTATGGTGAGGCCACATCTGGAGTACTGTGTACAATTCTGGTCACCGCACCTCAAGAAGGATATAACGGAACTGGAAAAGGTACAGAAAAGGGCAACAAGAATGATCCAAGGGATGGAGCAGCTCCCTTACGAAATCAGGTTGCAACGCCTTGGTCTTTTCAGCCTTGAAAGACGGCGTTTAAGAGGTGACTTGATCGAAGTGTATAAAATCATGCATGGGATAGAAAGGTGAATAGAGAAAAAATATTTTCTCTGTCACCTCCAAGTGCCACCTCTGTGTTGATGGTGGCAGGCAGGATTTCCCGGGTACTGGTTGTGGGGGTCGGGAGCAGGTGAGGGTTTTGCCCTCCTTTCTGCTAGAGATCCCTGTGTACAACTAGTGGGCCACTGTGTGACACAGAATGCTGGACTAGATGGGCTGAGGTCCGATTCAGCATGGCTCTTCTTATGTTCTATGTTCTTATCCTTCTGTATAGATAATACTTTCTTCCTTACTATCTGGATATGTAGTCTATTTATAGGGCAGCCAGTTGAGAGATTCTCAGAGGCATGGTTAAAAAGTAAGTTGTTCAACATTACCTGTTTATATATTTATATAGCAGGTATTTCATTATTAATTGCTATATCTAAAATGCATCCCTAGCCCCAGGGTAAGAAATAATCTGCATTATTTATTACATGCTTGTTTTGCTTAGGCACTATCTAAAATGTACCTCCTCGTATATACATAAACACATTCATACATGCATGCCGATTCTTGCAAGTTCTGTTTACAGGTTCCCTAAAAGTCTTTGACTTTGTTTTATGCCTTGTGTGGCACTGGCTTTCCAGGAAATAGCTCTTGGCATATTGAGAGAAATGATAAAACTCAGCTCTTGTTTACTGACTCTGTTAGTCAGTTGAGGTCATCAACTGCTGTTGCCATTCTCAAGAGTTCCGAATTATAGGATGTAGAACCTCATCCCATTTGGAACAGAAAGTGGGAGGAATCATATTCTTACCATCGTGTTTTGTGTCTTTCCAGTTTAAAGGAAAAAAGGGTAATTTATTCAATTGCCATCACATGTGATGGACTTGGTCCATTTCTAGAGAAATCTCCATTTACTGAACTATCACACAGGGAAGTCTCATCTCTGCCCATACCGCTTTCTTTTCTTCTTTTTTGTTAAAAAATGGGGGGGGGGGGGACTGCTATTGCAGAAGTCCTAAATCTTGAAGTACTGGAAAGATGTTAATACTTCAAGGATTTTAAAACAGACTGCTCCTGTCATTTCCAAGCTTTTTAATAAAAAGTGAAAAAAGCAGCAATAACATGCTGTGTTCAAATGCAGAAACCCCAGGTCTACAAAAATGGAAAATATAGCTACTATATATATATATATATATATATATATATATATATATATATATCTCCCCATTTTCTGAAGAGTTGGGTTTGTTTTTTTAAAAAAAAAATTACTGGTAAAGTTATATGAAAGGCAATTTATGGCACCAAAAGCAGTATTGAGGCACATTTCAAGACCACTCACAAGAATGCCCATCACTTTCACATCACTACAAATGACACCTAAAAAGTGTGAAATTTGACAATTCCCATCCCCATCTTAAAATGAGTGCCTTTGTCATTTCTACACAAATGCAGAGGTCTGGAGTCAATTGTTCCCTGACTCCAAAGATCTTAGTTTCTACACACTTTAGAAATGGAAGTCCCACAAGCAACCCACAGAGCTACTCTTGCATCATTTAATGGGTTCCATGGGACCACATCTTTAAAATGTTTTAAGTGTTTAGAAGCCAGTGTATGATGGGGTCCTTAGTCTCGAAATCATGAGATGGCTTTGGAAATCATTATAACAAAATGTATGCAACACTTGTGTGATATTTTAATTGGCCAAACCACCAAAGAAGAGACCAGTCATGTTAACAAAATATAGTGTCCTTCCCAATTATGGAATTGTAGTTCTGTGAGTCACCACCAGCACTCTTTGGTGGAGAAGGGTAATGACCGTGCAGAACTACAGCTCTGAAGATTCCATGGCTGTTGCCAAATTGCATTAATTCTACAGTAAAGATGCATTCTCAGAAAGAGGCTTTGATAATTGGGATATGCTTGTTCTTTTGCTGGCTTCATCCCCTTGGTGAAGAGCAGCTTCATGAGTGTATATTATTTATGAATATGGATATAGAGGAGGCAGATATATAGACTTTGTAAGGGACTGGAACATCCCTATAATTGGGGTCCCTGATTACTTGTAATGCCTACAGTTCCTTCCGTGAACCTTTGTAGACCTCCTCACTGTATGTACAGATAGAGAGGAGGCAGACATACAGGAAAGCTAGAATATGCAAGGCATGGTGAAGTATTTGACTTTCAGGCAATTTCTCTAGCTCTGCTGTGCTTATTTAACACCTGTAGTGAGAGAAATAACATTTGTCTCTGGTGAGTCCTTAATAATAAAATAAAACCTGTTAAAACATTCTGGTTCAGAATGCATCTGTTTTGAAATATGGACTCTCCCATGCACGACATTAATCAAGAAAAGGTTTTAGGTAAGAACTGTCCACTGTATTGAATTAATTTATGAAATATGATGGCTTGTAGCTTTTTTAAACCTGCCCCTCTCATCGCATGG